>PVKE010019604.1:0-28325 GCA_004027555.1 Craseonycteris thonglongyai | reverse complement strand
TGCCCTGACAGATAACACACTGATTGCGAGATCTCTTGGCAAATATGGTATCATCTGCATGGAAGATCTGATTCATGAGATCTACACTGTTGGAGAACGCTTCAAAGAAGCAAACAATTTCCTGTGGTCCTTCAAGTTATCTTCTCCACGGGGTGGAATGAAGAAAAAGACCACCCATTTTGTAGAAGGTGGAGATGCTGGCAACAGGGAAGACCAGATCAATAGGCTCATCAGAAGGATGAACTGAGTGCAGAAAAAGATTTTTCTTTACCCATGAACATGAAAATGTCAAAAGAGGAGCGTGGAAGTGATTCTAGTGAAATTATTTTTCCTAAAAAACAGTGAAGTCTTTATTTTTTCATCATCAGATGAAGAGGATGAGACTATTGAAGAATGGCATGCAAAGGACAATCATTTTTATGTTTACCGGGTTTCAATAAAACTCATTAAATTTAAAAAAAAAATAACATGAAATTGTGAAAAATATAACACTATATACACCATGAAAGGGACACATTTACATTATGAAAATTGAAACAGGAGAGCAGAGGTTTGCTTTGCTTGACTTCAGCTTGGGAACGTATGTAACAAGAGACTCATTTTTCAGCACTCCACTGATACACATAATGACCATGAAAGTGTAGCTAATGTTAATTTTGAGGTTACAATTTTAGCAAGTAGGTGAATTCGCAAATATGAAATCCATCAATAATAACTATTCACTGATAATAAAAATTAGGAAAATGAAGTTGGGTTTTCAATCTACAGCATATGATTATAAAACAAGATAAAGAATCAAAACTTTTACCTGGTTTGTATGGGGGCTTCCCTTTCCAAAATGGGAATGGACAGTAAAAAACTGAGATGGAAATGTTTGATGTTTTTGAAGAAGTTAAATGAAATACTATTTCTTTTGTTTGAAGGTACTATTCACAAACCGGATAGCATCATCTAAGAAAGTTTTTTCCCCTAAAAGACGCACCCATGCCTACTTACTTTTTACAGTAAGAATATTTATATGTCCATACAGAATTGAGTTAAAAACATTATTTAATTTAAAAACGATAATCAAAGCTGTAATTTATTTCCCTGAATGACCCAATATCATTTTCTTTAATTGTTGTTATTTTCAGCTGATTTTCGTGATCGAGTCCCATAATTGAATAAAGAATAAGATTAGTGATGAAGAGAATTTCAGTCACAATATACTAGTAACTATTGGTCCACTATCTAGAAGTTGAACTTAATGGACAAACAGAGCGATTGATACATAAAACTTTACTGACAAAATTGGTATCTGTGTTATTTTACATTAAAAAATACTTAATTCTATGAAACAGTCGTTGCTCAAGTAGAACTCAATTATATGTTAAATGAACTAAATGTCATTTCATTTGCACAGAGGAATCTTTAATAATGATTAATGGAAATTTAATCAAATATGAGTTGAGACTGCAATGGGTTCAGCAATAGAATACAAATGAGTTATATTGGTGCTAACTAGATCCATTATCTAGATCATGATGCTGATGAGGTCAAGTTTGAGGGTTTGAGCCTTACACAGTACGTCAAGCAAAGAGAATACCATGTAGAATAACAGATGGCGTCTCATAATCGACTCTTCACCTTGCAAATGTATCCCTTTGGCCACAATAGAACGAAGTGATTATGAATAAGGAAAATTACTGAAACTGGCTCAAAAATAAGCTAGTCAGTAGTTTTGTTTTAAAATTTATTGAGCAACAATTGAAAGAGTTTATTCTAAGTTATTGTGGATTAGTACAGGGGTCCCCAACCCCCAGGCTGTGGATGCGAACCAGTCTGTGGCCTGTTAGGAACTTGCCCACACAGCAGAAGGTGAGTGGTGGGAGAGCAAGCAAAGCTTCATCTGTATTTATAGCCACTCCTTATCACTCACATTACCTCCTGAGCTCCACCTCCTGTCAGACTAGATTCTCATAGCAGTGTGAATACTATTGTGAACTGTGCATTCGAGGGATTTTTGTTTTTTATTGCTTTTTGACAGAGAGAGAGAGACAGATAGAGAGACAGAAAAGGGGAAGGGCCCAGAGCAGTCTCCATAGTTGACAGCATTAGTTTTCTTTACAGTTTCACTCCACAGGTGGGCGCAGGGCTGCCCAGGGCAGAAACTGGGCCAGGAGCCTCCTGCATAGGTCCCAGCAAGAACTAAACTTGGGGCATACCCCAGTTCAGCATGTGGGTCTGCATAGGCCGGTTCTCCTCAGTCTCTGGGGCTTTGCAAAGCAAGCCCTTAACCCACTGAGCCAACCCAGCTTCCCCTCGAGGAATCTTTAATTTAGTGCTTCTTATGAGAATCTGATGCTTGATGTTGGAGATGAAGTTCAGGTGGTGATGCTAGCACTGGGGAGTGGCTGCTATACAGGTTAACTTTAACAGAGAGGTGTGACTGCACGGAGACCATAATAAATCAATTGCTTGCAAACTCATATCAAAACCCTATCAGTGAGTGGCAAGTGACAATTAAGCTGCTTCTGGTGGTAGCTTTTACAGTGGCAAGTGAGGTGTATATATCTTTCATTATATATTACATTGTGATCATAATTATAGAAATAAGGTGCACAATAAATGTAATACACTTGAATCATCCTGAAGCTACTATCCCCCACTACTGTCCATGGAAAAATTGTCTTCCACAAAACCAGTCCTTGGTGCCAAAAAGGTTGGGGACTGCTGGATAAGCACATAATATCCATACATCCAAAGAATTACATTTATTTCTGAAAAAGTGACAGTGTTATCTTTTTTTTCTTTCTTCACTACCTATATACAACATTCACCTATTATCTCAAAGTTTGAGTAATTATATAATATTTTCATATTAGGGAATAATAAATAGTTTATAGTATATGAACTATAATGCATCTGTAAATAAATGTTATGTCAATTCTCATCTTGCATTTCTCTGACAGGTTTACTTTTAAATAATAATAATTATTATTTTTAAATACATTTTTTTAATTGTTTTTGACAGAGAGAGAGAGAGAGAAAGAGAGTGATACAGAGACACAGAGAGAACTGAACTGGAGGCACTCCCCAGTTCAGCATATGGGTCCGCAAGGGCCTGGGCCGGGATTTGATCCTCGGTCCCCGGCGCTGCAAAGTGAGCGCTTAACCCACTGAGCCATCCCAGCTTCCCCTTAAATAATTATTTAAAATAAAAAGTTGTTTTTTTTTAATGTACATGTAAACACTAGGCTTAACTTCAATAGCAAATACATAATGCTTATTTATATATAGTGCGTTATTGTATTCTTTAGGATGTTTCATTTATATGCTATCGGGGGGTTTTAGCTTATATTATTACAAATAATTATGCACCATTTATGTTTTCTACCACTAGAGAAAAACTGAAATGTATATAATGCATTCTTATCGTCTTCTAAATTGATTTTGTTGTTCTAAAAGAGTCACAAATCTAATTCCAATACTGACCCTCCAGTTTATCTGTGTAATTACACTGGATTTCTAGACTTATAGCATTATTAGGGAAGGAAAAAAGGATAATGCATTTATTTCATTACCTGTTCTTTTATGAATTCTTTTACTTCAATAAAAATATTTTAGACATATGAATATGTGCCTTTAGGCTTATACTTTCTACAGAGTAGAGTAAAAGAAATAAATATTTGTTTTTGATTATTATATTACTATGAAAATGAAGTGAAGCTAACATTTATTTTTTTTATCCATAAGCATATTGAATATGTTTGCCAATTATCAAGGTAGGTATTACAGATAATGCTTAAACAATCAGATTCATCTTTGACATGTCTGTCACTATGAAGGAAAACTCACTTTTAAATTTTTTTGGTGTTACACAAATCTCAGCATAGTGACATGCTTCATGTAGTGTATAAATTCAAATTCCACCTTTATGGAAAAAATACAGGTACTGAGATATTAAGGTCTCATTTGAAGACACCCACTGAGAAACTGCCTGGCATTCAATTTAACTATCTCAAAGGGATAACAAGAGAACTCTAGTTGTTAGAACTCAAACCTATGTATCAAAGAATGTGAGCAATGCATAATGGATTTCAAGCTGAAGAGAAGTGGCATTAATAATATAATACCCATGTGAACTATTCTTTCATTGGTAGTTCCAGTTTGCAAAACACCCTCCTAGTGCTAGATATTCTTTTCAGCTTTTTATAATACAACTAAGCCTACTAGTATTTTAGACCTTAAAACACTGATGTTTTAAAAGGTGTCATGTCAAATAACCTGAAACCAGCTATGTGATAGTATCTGCTACATTCTTAACATTTATCTTTGAATGTGTATTCAGAGGATCTAAATGACCACATAAATAAATCTTAAGGTATTGATATTATACCCACTATAAATTTTCTTGAAAAGTATGTAATTAGGAGAAATATGCTCCTTGGAATGAGGATTTACAAACTATCATATAAGATTATTTTTAAAGGTAGACAATGTGTTTCTTATTTTAAAAGTCATTAAGTTAAATTTCTATAACACTATCTCAGTTATAAAAAATGAGAAAGTACATAAAAGAGCTATATAGTATATAAGGCATATTAGCTTTCCTGAGTTATAAAACATTTTATTTAAATTTCATAAATCTTTGTTTCTCTTTTTCAGGCACCCACATTCTAATTTCAATAAACACAAATATTTAGAGAAATATAAGGTTGTCATATATATGTGTGTGTGTTTATATATACACACATATATACATGTAAACATCATACATGTATTCATATACAGTGTATGTGTGTGTGTCCAGAAAATATCCAGCTCTATAATCATTCTTGTTATTTTGACAATGGCTGGATTTTTTCTGACAGTTTACACACACACACAAACAGACACACACACACACACACACACACTGTTTCTTTCTCACACTCCACATGTCATGAGTTCCGGTGCAGGTATTAAATTCTCTTCTTCTTTCATCCCTGCAGCCTGGCATCAGTCAGTACCCTAGACTCACAGAGATAAGGAAGAACTACCCATGTCTGTTTTTCCAGCAAATGAAAACTGAGCATGCAGCATCTTATAACTCAGTCTGACACATTTCTTTTAACAATACTTTAAAACCCTTCACATATTCAAACACTGTCTGTACTTTGTTTCCAGTACCCAGCTGACCTCATATATCTGAACTTACTCCACAGCAAGTCAGCAAGTTTTTTCTCATTTCTTCTCTTTTTGTCCTCTTTCTCTGCCATCTTATTTCACATTTTTATTTGTCAATGAAAGACAGACAAAAACAAATAAAAATAATAAAAAAAGTTAAATGTTTAAATTATGGCTGAAAAGTCAAAATAAATGTGAACATTTAGAAAATCAGAAATAAATGGAATTATTTTAGCTTTAATTTGATATTGTACTTAGTTAATGAAACCTTCCTATTGCTTTAAATGAAAATTCAGTTTATTTTCCCCATTTTGTATCTACTTTCAACTATTTCTAAAATTGGAGTGGTTTTCCAAGTTCACAATGATGAGGAAGTGTAGGAAAGCACTATGTGAGGAAAAGCTCTGACAAATGAGGCAACGATGGAGGCTGCAGGTTTTCTACGTGATGTCATACCAAACCCAACTAACTCTGCTTATGGAGCAGTGAAGTGCTGAGTGAAGTTATTTTTCTCTCTTTCAGAAGTTACTGGTGGAGTTCTGTTAATGTTGCTTTTCTATAATTCTCATGACATTGCAGAAATACGTTAGGAAATAAAGTTTTTATCTTATCTTCTTAACTTCCATTCATCTTGCTTCATATATACAATAGCTAAAAGAATTTGTACTTGAAGAAAGCTCTTTGGTCTTTTTTAACATGGACCCAACTTGTCCAATGTGCTCATGTTTTTTCACAAATCAATCTTAATAGATAAGAGTATAGAGCATGCCAAGTGAGAAAAATAATAGAAGCATAGGTTCATCTCACCATATTTCTAAGAAAACCCCTATTACAGCTTTAAATGGCTCTTATATTCAGAACAACTTCTTAATTTTTATTTAGGGACATGAACTATAGAATGATTTCGTCAGATATTTGATTCCTGGATGTACCAGTTAAACACATTCTGCCTTGAGCAAATAAATTAAAACCATGTTTTCTCATATATAAAATCAATTCCTTTCTCTGAGAACTGATGTATATGAAACATTTTTATTGCAATACAGGATTCATTGAGCATTGACATTGGATTATTATTATACTATTGAACCTCTTTGATATTATTATGGGATCAAATATATTTATTATTAACTTTATTTTATGCTTTACCCATTAATTCCAGTTGTCTATCTGCAACCACAGAAAATAAATACCGGTATTACACTTTTACGTATGACTTCTTGAAATTCTTAAATTGTATACCATCATTCAAAAATCTTTACTTATCTTTGAAAAATCATGTATCTTTAGAAATTTTTGCGACATGATTTTCCTCACATTTGATGCTCCTAGTTACCATTTTATAGATATGCATTACTGATATTTCCTTTTCCATATGAAACCCTGAAGTAGGTATTTCAAATATATCTACATTAAAATGTAAAGATAATTCATTTTTAATTTTTTAACCTGAATTAAACATTATAATTGATGACCTTCAAGATTATATTGGGCTCTTCCCTTTCTTTGTCATCTTTCTCTTTCACAACTACTTTACTTCTCTTTTCTTCTCTCCCTCATCTATTTTTGCCAAAGGTGTGGAATAATAAGGTAGGTATCTAAATTGGAGATGGGTAGGCAGTACACCAGATGCAGTGTCAGGGAAGTGGGAGAGAGATAAGAAGAGTGTTGGGGGAGCAGATTCCTAGTGTGAAACAAGGAGCCCAATAATGTGAGAAAAGCATCTGAACAGTATGGGGACCCAGAACAGCATGCCAGAGCCAAAGCAGGATGAGGAGTATTTCTTTAGGGACTGGCCAACCAGCTCAGATGGATAAGGGAGATGTGCCTATGCCAGAGCAAGGGTGGGAGAAGCCAACTCAGTGTAGAGTTTCAACCCTAGACTGGGTAGAAAAGGATTTGGGATAATGGAGGGTCCTCAGCTAAGCTTGGGAATCAGAGTCTGAGTGAGCCCTACACATGTAGGTACTGTCTTGGTGTGGTACAATAAAAATAGCAAATTGTTTCATCAAAGGAGATTGGGGAACCTGACTCCGTGACTTCAATATGTTTTCTTACTTAAACATTGTGTGTGTGTGTGAGAGAGAGAGAGCTTTAGTCTTTTGGCTAATATTGAGATTATTGCAAATTAAAATCATTTTCAGCAGTTACTGTGTACCGAAGAGTTTCATGACTGTTTATTTATTAATTTTCTGACATTGCATAAAAAATTCTTTATAGCTGAACAAGGTTGAGTAAATAATACACACTTCATAAATTAAAGATTCTACAAAACTAAATAATTTTATGTGATGCTGTTTGATTTGCAAATGACTTAGTTAGATTTCTTACTCAGTTACATAGTAAGTATACCATAATACATTGTTAGTTTCAAATATAAGACCTGGAATGAAAGGAGTAGAAAATGGCACAATTTTACTGTGTGTCTTAGTAAATTTTAGGTAGCTTTTAATTCAATTTCTGGAAATATAAACCAGGGGTGCCAAAAACATATACACATTTTAAGAGATGTTATCTCTGTCATATTTTTTGAAATTGAATTGAATTGTGATAGCAATGTGTAGTATGACGTTTGCTCAAAAGATGACATTAATCAAATGAATGCTAACATCACTATGCAACAGACAGGATAGCCAAAGAAAATGGAGAAAGCATGGCTGTTGTTCAAAGAGTACAAGACCATTTTGAAGTGGTATTTGAAATTCAAGAATGTAGTGGAAGTACAATGAGAATGGGGACATGAGTATGCAGCAGAACCTCTAACACACCAAACAATCCCATGTGTTCATGAAAAGTTTGAATTGAAATGGCATGTGCAGCAATAGAAGTGGATACTGGTCAAAGTTGCTCAAGTGGTAGTTCCCCATAATCAAAAGTGTCTGGATGCTGATGGTAACCACTTTGAGCACCTCTTGTAATTGCAGAAGTCAACTTGACTTGTATTCTTCCTTTGATATCAATATACATTGAGTATTATAATTTTAATACAGTTTTTTTCTTCCTTAAAATGTGTATACACCCTCTGTATATATTTGTGTATAAACAAATATTCAAATGCATTACACACAGTCTCATTTTTTTTAAAGATTTATTTTTATTGGTTTTGACAGAGAAAGAGAGAGACAGAAAAGAGAAGGCCCAGAGCAGTCTCCATAGTTGTACACCCTTAGTTTTCTACGTAGTTTCATTCCACAGGTGGGCGTGGGGCTGCACTGGGCAGGAATTGGCAGCAGGCCCTCCCATATGAGAGGCATGACTCCAATGAGCTGGGGGCCTCCCATATAGGAGGCTCACCCCAGTGAGAACCAAATTGGGGGAACACTCCAGTTCAGCATATGGGTCCGCATGGGCCGGGGCCAGGATTCCATCCATGGATCCCAGGGCTGCAAGACTAGCGTTCAACCTGCTGAGCCATCCTGGCATCCTCCAGAACTTCATTTTTAAGATAAAAAAATTTTCAGAAAAATTTTATATAATAATCTAATATAAAGTAATTATTCATTATAATTAATGCTTTTACCTGTATACTTATATGTCTTTGTAGGCAGAATAGTGGTTTTGTATGTATAATGATTTTGTATCTAGACTAATGGCCTCCAAAGATGCCATGTCCTAATTATATACTAATAATGTCCATGTCCTAATCTCCCAATCTTTGGCTTCTCTCAGTCACATTGGAAAAAGAAGAATTGTCTTGGGCCACACATAAAATACACTAACACTAATGATAGCTGATAAAAGAAAAATAGCAAAAAATATCTCATAATATTTTAAGGATGTTCATGAAATTGTGTTGGGCCACATTCAAAACTGTCTTGGGCCACATGCAGCCCATGCACTATAGGTTGGACAGGCTTTCTTTAAGTGGTTCCAATTGAGATAAAAGTCTTTATTCAACCAACTCACATTAGGGAAAATCTGAAGATCAAGTAACTTTCTGAGGCAAAAGAGAATTAGAGATTTCTAATTTAAAGACACAAGAGGTGCACATGATCATGTGGTCTGGCCCAGGTCTTTGTTTGGGTTGGAACAGCTGGAGAGTATCCCATTTTGTAAATGCATTTTGATCAGGTTCCCTGGTTCAATCCCATTCAGGAAACTGAGAACAATTCTTATCACAGCTGCTTCTGTCAGACTACAAAATACCAGGTCCTATAGACCCTTGGGATTGCACAGGGTTTTTACCCTAGAGTGGATGGGGACAGATCTTAGGGTTCATTTTTTAAATTTTTTACTGATTGATAATTGGATGGATGGTGGATGGATGGATGATAACAGATAGATGATAGATAGATAGATAGATAGATAGATAGATAGATAGATAGATAGATGATAGATAGATGAAAGACAAAATAGAAGGTAGAGAGATTCTTCTTGTGGATCATTATAACACTCAAATTTTATTTCAATTTAGACTGCCCTGGTTTTCAACTATTTTGAAAAGATAAAAATTTTGAAGCATGATAGTTAAACTGCACTGCTCTGTTTGCAAAATATAAAAGTGACTGGAATGGTTGTTGTGGAGAGTACTTTATCTATGAACCTGCTATAACTGGTGATTATCTTAGGAAAATGTTACAAATATACAAGTGAAAATATATTAACATGTCTTAATTTAGAAACTTAAAATATGTGCACATTAATCTGGGTATACCCTCCTCACTATTGCATGAGAATCAATAGACTAATTTCCCCACATGACTTCATGAAAAAGTATGCAAAGTAAAGTGTATAATTTCATAGAGGTTATCCATGAAAATAACTTTCTGCTAGAAGTCTGTCTGATTACATTTAAAATATGCCATACTGTGGTTTATGAAGAGAACAATTTAAAATACATCAATTGTATTTAATATGGACTAATCTATTTTAAATGAAAGACCATTATATACTTGTATGATACCTTTGAACTGTTTGAGGATTAAGTAATGAGTGATTTAGTAAACACATTTTCTTTAAAATGCTGATCTTTAGAAGTCTTTTCTGCTAATGGTAATAATCTAAGTATTGAATTTTTAATCTTGTAAAAGGGCAAAGGGAAAACTTATGTAATGTCAATGCATTTTGCACTAGAACACATTGGGAAGATATTCATACCTGCCAGAGTTAATTTCAAGTTTTGTACTATTGAGATAATGGGATTTGGCTATAATGAAGTTACTAGGAGATTCTGCAATGTTTTTTGTTTGTTTTCTTGTTTATAACAAAGGCCATTTTAGCTACTTTTTGTAAAATTATCATCAAGTAATTAAAGATTTAGGGTACACAAACATGTTTTGTACATGCAGACCAAATAAGAAAATAATCTTCCTGTTCTCAATTTAATTAATTATATCATACAATATGTTAACAACATGCCACTAGAAAGTATAATACTGTCAAAATTTTACTTTCTTTTTGGAAGAGGGCAAGGACAGTTAGTATACCAATTTTAGTTTTTTCTCTGCCCATTGCTAAAACCAATAGATCAAAGATGTGTTCAAGAATTAATTGTGCAATTAGAGCTAACGCCAAATTGGCATTTTAGTAACTTGATTCTTTAGAATTATATCTGGCTTAAATATTTACCCTTGGAGGTTGGGATTTACTTTTTTAATTCAGATTTTCTGTATGCTACCCCGTGTAAAGAATTAAAATTATCTTTCATTTGTTTATTGTGGCAATTTATCTCCTTAAATTCTTATTAACCTTTCTCACCACTTAAATCATGCTCTTTTTTTAAAGACTTATTTTATGGTTTTTGACAGAGACAGAGAGAGACAGAGAAGGGAGAGAGAGCCCAGAGCAGTTTCCATAGTTGTACCTCATCAGTTTTTGACATGGTTTTCTTTCACACAGGTGAGTGGGGGCCATGCAGGGCTGGAATTGGGCTGGGGGCCTCCCACATGGGAGGCATGCCCCCTCGAGCCAGGGCCTGAACTAGGGGGCTAGAACTGAACTGGAGGCCTCCTGCATGGGAAGAACACCTTAGTTCAGCATATGGGTCCATAAGGGCTGGGGCTAGGATTCAATCCTCTGTCTTTGGGGCTGCAAATTGAGCTCTTAAGCCACTGAGCCATCCCAGCCTCCCCAAATCATGCATTTTAGAGCTTCACTGTTCTCCATCTAATCACCTCCACAAACCAGGCATAAACTACATTTTGTTCTGGATGTCTGGAGAATTTGGTCTCTTGACTATTCCAGCTTTTAAGGGCCACACACTTTATTTATTTATTTTTTTCCCTAGAATTATCCCATTTTAATGACACATGAATTTATTACTTAAACTTGAGTTATTGAAAGCACATTATTCATAAACTTTAATTTTTTATTTTTTCAGAATATTTTTTTAATCTACATGTGATATAGCTTGACTTACTAGTTAAACATAATTTAAGATTTTTCCCATTTTCACTTTTCTTCTAACAAGCTCTTTGCCAAACTCCAACCTGTTTACCTCATTACCCTCTGACTTTCTATTTCAGTTAATAGGTGCTGTAGCTTTTCCACTCTCCATTACTATTTGTTTAGTTCTGTTTGTTTGTTTGTTTTAATTTTTTACAGGTTTACTGAGGTGCAGTTGTTATATAACGTTGTGTAAGTTTAAGGTGTACAATGTGTTCATTTTATACATTTATATATTATGAAATGATTACCATTGTAGCATTAGCTAATACCTTTATCAAATCATATAATTACCTTATTTTGCAGTGAGAACATGTAATATTCACCCTTTTAGTAACTTTCATGTATATAATACAGTGTTATTAACTATAATCACCACAATCAATGTTATATCCCCAGAATGTATCTGACTTATAACTGGAAGTCTGTACCTTTTGACCAACACCTTTCCTCCACTCAAGCCTCTTGCCCCAGTAACTACCATTTACTCTCAGTTTATGTGAGTTCAACTGTTTTAGATTCCACATATAAGTGATATCATACCATAATGTCTTTTTTTGTCTGATTTACCTCACATACCATAGTGGCCTTGTTGTTGCAAGTGTCAAAATTTTCTTCTTCTCATGGTTGAATACTATTCTAACAGCATATAATATATATATGTATATATATATACACACACACACACAGACACACACACACACAGACACACACATACATATACATATACATATACATGTGTACATATGTAAATATCTTTATCCATTTATTTATTCAATTCAACAAGCCTACTTTTGGTTATACGTACAAAGGAAATTATATCACTATCTTAAAGAGATCTGCATTTCCATGTTCAATGCAGTATTATAAGAAAACAACTGAGTGTCTGTTATTTTAATTATGACACTTCTCTGGAGCACTAGCACAAAGAGCAGAACTAGGTGATACAGAATAATACATGGCATTCTTTTCAAAATCTATGTTTTAATCTCCCATTTGTTTCCTTTCTCTTTTACTCTGTGTTTCTCCTTTTGGTTATTGGACAATTCACTGAATCTCTAATAACTTTTTGAATATCTGTCCAACATTTATTATTATGTGCTTAGCCTTCCATAGTCTGAGATCTATACTCTTTTCAATGTGACAGCTGACTAATCTGAAACCTTAATTGCTAATTGTAAAAGGAGTATTTGTTATTCATAAGCTCATGAAAAGTAAGAGCTATGCTTTTACAAGTAGTTTTTTACATAAGAAATATTAAAGCAATAGAGATATAAAATAAAATAAAAAAATTAACTTCACCCAAAATGACTATTTAATTTTTTTTATTTTTAATTTCTTTTCAATTGACCATATCATATAATTTATAATAGTTGAAATAATATAGACTATACTAATTTGTCAATTCAGCAAATACTTATTGAGTATTTATATTGAGTTTGAAATGTATTGTTTGGTGCTTTGCAAAGATAGTTTCAAACAGCATGGAGCTTATTGTGTATTTGGAGATATGACAGATAGAATAATGTCATCATATAGAGTGATAGCAACTGTACTAAAGTCATGTAGGGATGGAATTCTATGGAAACACACCAGTGTTTCTATCAGAAGTGAAATGAGACATAGAGAATACAAGAATCTTAACATTCAAGATGGATTATGAATTATGCATTGAACCAAGTTCTGCATAAATGACAAGAAAGAAAGCAAGAAAAGGACAGAATACAATTATATATATTCCAAAACTGAGTGCTAAATACCCGAAATATTTGTACTTGTGTGTATGGAAAAGGTATTGAGAATACGAAGAGTGATTCTGGATAAGATCAATGCCAGGTTGTGAAGAATATTGCAAGCCATGCTAGGGGTTTTTCCCTTTATTCTTAATGATATTTGGAGCTCTTAATGAATATTAAGCAGAAGGTGATGTAATTATCATGCCAGGATAACATTTTTTCAAAGTTAGAGAATAAACTTGGGGCAACAGAACTAGAATAGGCAATTATATAGTGGCTGCCCTAAATTAAGCTTGGTAAAATGAGTGGATGAGTTAACAGAAGGTTAAATTGATAGAACTTTGAATTTTTTGTGGTGAAGGTGTATATATTAATGACTCCTGAGTTTCTAAATCCTGCTGAAATCTTTACAACTGAGCCTCAGTTAGAACAGACACGAATCAAGGATACAGGTTGACGGTACCACCAACTTGAACTCCTGGGGTAAACAGTTTTGTTCACAATTGTTGGGTCTCCTTAAGTAAGATTTATGTGTTATGTCATTAAGCCATGGAAAATTAGTGAGAATGGGCAGATATAGCAAAGTGTATACAGGTGTTTTATATGAGAGGTACAGAATCTGGGAACATTCCCTGCTTTTTCTTGCAAACTTCTTTATAATGACAAGAGAAATGGTGGTTATTAAATCACTGTTGGAGCTATCTGGAGGATAATGGCAGCCCACTTGGTCAGTTAAATTTAAGGAGCCTGTCACAGCTTGTGAGAACCCCACTATAGTGTTTCTCTTTGTGAGGAAGACTTTAAGGTGACAGTTGGAAAATATTCAAATATATATAGCATAAATATCATATCTTTATATCACCAATATCTATATCTAAAGTATCATTTCCTTCACTATACCTTCCATGGATTCGTACTGTTATTCTCCCTCCAATAGCACAAAAACACTGTATTCCATTCCATGGCACAACTTTTACTCTGAATATGGGCCAGATGTTTAGTGAATTTCCTGGCAGCAGACTTAGGTATTTTCTTCTCTCACAAAAATACAACTGAGTCAAATTTTGGTGACAGTTGGAAGTCTGGCATGCAGCTGTAGACTCTGCATCAGAACAATTGTCTTTTATTTACACCCATTCTATTATATTAGAGGTGTTTCCATGTCTGTTTTGATGATGGAACCAATCAGAGACAGTGGCAATTTGTGAGGTACGGACTTGATCAGCAGCTTGACTACCATTGGTCTCATCAAGGGACAGGTCCTGACCATGAACACTAATCAATATCTCATCTGTTGTTTCCTCAGGGAATTGGGCTATCCAAGGTAAATCTTCCCTGTAGGGCCAAATAGCAGCCTTACAACTGTCAGAGCCATCTGCAAAAAACTCTTGAGATAGTTTCCCGTCTTCAAATGGGTTAAGATTGGCTTGATATACTCATACTACAGGAGGAATTGAGCTGTAAAATTGTCCAGGTGCTGCACTTTTTCCTTAGTGAAAATTATACATACACCCATTTCCTTCTTAAGTGAACTACCCAAAGTTCTAACAATTCACCTGGCTTGCTCATAGCATTGCAAATCTCACATTTTCATGCTTAGGTTATGTGCGTGTCTGTGTACCTTTTATCTGAAATAAGACAGAAACTTCTGCCTGTACAGGAGGACCTACTGCTGACTGCGACAGTCATGATCAACACCATTCAGAGAATGGTTATCCACAACTCGTACCATTCATGAAGCAGCCTTTGAATCTACTTCCAAGTACTTGGCCTGCAATTAACCTCGTAATTCCTCCTCATTAACAGACAAATAAATGAGGGACAATTTCTTGCCAGAATTATGATAAAATTTGGTGAATGTTTGCAGTATCAATTCTCATGGACTTTCCTGAAATTCTGTTAATCTCCCCACCAAGCCTCATCCTTTCTCTTTCAGAAAGTCATGTCTTCATCAACATCCCATCCTCAGTGCCAAAACTGTCAAGATCTGTAAAGGGTCTGAGTTGTTACCCTATGTGCAAGTTTAAAAGTTAGCCTCTTAGAATTTCAAGGATACTGTCAGAAGACACGGTCCTCCTAGACCAAAGACAAGGAATTAGTCACCTCAACATGAGTAGTGAGAGTATCAAGTTCTTATTACACCTGTTCTATATGTCCATATTTCTAAAGTGTGATACAAAACAAGACATGTGTCCACCTCACATGCGATACCTTTTTTGTAAGAGACCCAAATCTTTAAAATATTTTTCATTATTAAATGTGTTGGGCTGACTTTGGTTAGTAAAATTACATCGGTTCCAGGCATAGAGTTCTACAACACATCATCTATGTGTTGTCTTCTGTGCTCAGCACCCAGAGGCAGTCCTTCCATCACCATATATTTGACCTCCCTCTGCTACCACCCCCTTTTTTCCTTATCTCCTGTAACCACTAACGTATTGTCCATATCTGTGAATTTTTGTTTTTGTTTTTTGTTTGTCTTGTTCCTTTGTTGCTTTCAGTTTTATATTTTTAAGTGGACAGTAAGCATGCCTGTTATTTCCTCTGCACTGAGGCACTCTCTGTCTTAGATGCTGTTGGCTATACAAAAACTTCCTTGAAAGATAGTACAAAAAAAAAGGAAAAAGAAAAAAAAAGAGTTGTACCTCCAGTCACAAGATGTACATAAATGGAGGACAGTCATAGAAAATTGTCCTCGAGAACGTGAAGGTGGAGAAAAGGAAATTGAAGTAGTAAAGAACAAGTTTTCCACTGTATAAAAACATTGGAATGACTTTATCTGGAACCTTGCTTCATGCATGAATGAAATTCTCAAGACCCACTTGCAAAAAGGTTTGTAATTCAACTAGATTACAGTACAACCCAGATAGAAAAGTGCAAAGCCTGCACTTGGAGGGTGTAGCCTATGTGCTGAAACTGTTAATTTTGCAAAACTATATTGGAGAGAAATTGGCCATTAGGTGTGATAGAGTTTGGACTTACCCAACTATCATTTCGTGGATGTCAGAACCCGCACAGTGCCTAGAGGTCCTTCCCAAATTGTAATGTAGGGAAACAGATTCTAAGCAGAGTGCAGTCACACTGAATTTAGACCAATATAAAACTTCAAAGTTACAAAGTGCTTGTAACATAAACGTGTTTGTTTTCTCTTTACATCTTTATTTAATTCCTATTTTCCCATTGCTTTAGGGTTTCGTTTATTTTACCATATAGTATTTTTATATTTACTTTTGTTCTCTTTCAAGACATAGTTGATTCTTGTGTGTGACCCAAAATATGGGTGCTTAGTTCAAGGAGATTTTTTTTCAAACTAAAGCATTAAAGACTCAAGTGTATTAGCCAGAGTTTTTATTATTTTCTTTTCTAATGTAATAAAGCTTTACTTTTTATAATGTGTGGCTCTGTCCTTGATATAAATGTTAGGCTGTAAAATTTGGTACCTTTTCTAAAAATAATGTATTAATTATATTTTCTATGGCCAGGAACTGACACATAGCTCTAACATAATAATATATTGACATGATTTATTCATATGGTTGGAAACTTATGTATAGCATAACAGTACTTCTTCAAAGAAATTAGAAGTTTTTAAAATTGCTTTCTGTAAGGAATCATGTCTTACACAAGATTATTTTTGGAAACATTTGACTAATTTATGTTGTTTTTTTTTTCTTATTTCAAGTGCTTTAATGTTTTATGGGTTTACCAGTCACATTTTGTATTATAAGAATGAGAAGAACACAAGTTCAATCATTATTTTAATATAATGACTTCTGTATTTTTTATAAAAGCTAGTGTTTTAAGTAAGAGATAATTTTACTTTCTTAAATGATGATGAGGGGAAGCCGGGATGGCTCAGTGGGTTAAGTGCTCACTTTGCAGCGCTGGGGACCGGGGATCGAATCCCGGCCCCGGCCCGTGGGGAGCCATATGCTGAACTGGGAGCTCCCCCAGTTCAATTCTCTCTCTGTCTCTGTCTCTGTATCTCTCTCTCTCTCTGTCAAAAATAAAAATAAATAAACAAAAGTATTTAAAAAAAATGATGATTTTGAATAATTTGCTAGTATCCTTATGAATAGTTACTTAAGGTAATCTGTTACATATATAAACCTGTTATCATAACCTCTCAAATTTATAAATTCCTCTATTTTATTTTTTTTAATTTTTATTAAATTTATTGGGGTGACATTGGTTAGTAAAATGTATAGTTCTCGAGTATACAGTTCTATAATACAGCCTGTATGTTGTATTGTGTGTTCACTATCCAGAGTCAGCTCTCTTTTCATCACCATTTGCCCCCTTTACTATTCTCTACCACTCCCTTTTCCCCTTACCCTCTGGTAACCACTAAACTGTTGTCTGTAGTGTATCTATAAGTTTTTGTTTCTTTGTCTTCTTTATTTGTTGCTTTCAGTTTTGCATCCCACATATGAGTGAAGTCGTACAGTTCTCATCTTTTTCTGTCTGATCTATTTCATTTAGCATGGTAATCTCAAGATCCATCAAAGTTGCAAATGGCAACATTTTATCTTTTCTTTTGGCTGAGTACAATTCCATTCTATATATCTACCACATATTCTTTATACAATTATCTATCAAAATACATTGTGGTTGTTTTCATGTCTTGGCCACCGTGTATAATGCTGCCATCTACATAGGTATACATATATCTTTATGGATAAATGTTTTCAGGTTTTTTTGGGGGGGAAGATATCCAGAAGAGGGATTACTGACTCATGTAGTAATTCTATTCTTAAATGTTGAGGACCCTTCATATTGTTTTCCATAGTGGCTGCACAATTTTACAATCCCACCAGCATGTACAAGAGTTCTGTTTTCTCCACAACCTCCAACATTTGTTGTTACTTGTCACATTGATAATAGCCATTCTAACAGGTGTGATATTTACCTAATAGCTAGTGAAGCTGAGCATTTTTTCATGTATCTGTTGGCCCTTGTTGTCTTCTTGAAAGAAGTGTTTGTTTAGGCCCTCTGCTCATTTTTTAAATGGGATTGTTGATTTTTTTGGTTGTTGTTGAGTTGTATGAGTTTTTTTATACATTTTGTATACTAGCCTCTTTTCATAGGTGTTGTTTACAAATATCTTCTTCCATTTGGTTGGTTGCCTCTTTGTTTTGTTGATGGCTTCTTTTGCTGTACAAAAGCTTTTTAGTTTGATATAGCCCCATTCAGTTATTTTTGCTTTTACTTTCTTTGTCTTTGAAGTCAGGTTCATAAAATCCTCTCTGAACCCACAATGCATAAGTTTAGTACCTGTGCTTTATTCTATACAACTTCTTCTTTTAGGTCTTATGGCTAGGTCTTTGATCAATTTTGAGTTAAATTGGTGTATGGTGACAGATAGCAATCTAGTTTCATTATTTTGCATGTGGTTTTCCAATTTTTCCAGTATCATTTATTTCTTTTCTCCATTGTGTGCTTTTGGCTCCTTCGTCAAAAATTATCTGCTCATATATATGTGGGTTTATTTCTGGGTTCTCAATTTAATTCCATTGGTCTGTGTGTCTGTTTTTCTGCCACTACCATGCTGTTTTGATTATTGTCCCTTTGTAGTATAGATTGAAGTCAGGAAGTGTGATAGGTCAGGCCTTGTTCTTTTTTCTTAGGATTGCTTTGGCTATTTATGGTCTTTTGTGCTTCCATACAAATCTGATGATTTTGTTGTTGTTGTTCTATGTCTTAAAAAAATTCCATTGGTATTTTGATGGGAATTGCATTAAATTTAAAAGTTGCTTTGGGTAATATGTTTATTTTAACTATGTTGATTCTTCTAACCCATGAACACAGAATATATTTCCATTTCTTTGTGTCTTCTTCAATTTCTTTCAACAGTGTCTTGCAGTTTTAGTGTATATGTCCTTCACATCCTTTGTTAAGTTTATTCCTAGGGATTTTATTATTATTATTTTTTTATTGTTTTTTAATTGGTTTTTGACAGAGAGAGAGAGAGAGAGATACAGAGACAGAGAGAGAGAACTGAACTGGAGGAACTCCCCAGTTCAGCATATGGATCCGCACGGGCCAGGGCCAGGATTTGATCCTCGGTCCCCAGTGCTGCAAAGTGAGCGCTTAACCCACTGAGCCACCCCGTCTTCCCCGGGATTTTATTATTTTTATTGCTATCTCAAAAGAAATTTCTTTTTCTTTTTTTTTTTTCCTGAACTTTTATTGTTGGTATAGGAATGCAATGTCTTTTTTACATTGATTTTGTTTCCTGTAACTTTACTGATTTGTTTATTGCTTTTAACAGTTTTTGTGCAGTCTTTGTTTTTTTTAAAGAGAAGAATTATGTCATCTTCAAAAAGTGAGTTTAACTTTTTCATTCCCAATTTGGATGCCTTTTTTTTTCTTTCTCTTGACTGATTGCTCTGGCTAGAATTTCCAATACTATGTTGAATAACAGTGGTGAGAGAGGGCAGGCATTCTGACTTTTTCCTGATTGTAGAGGAAAAGTTTTCAGTTTTTCACTACTAAGTAAATTAACTGAGGGTTTATTGTATGTTGGTATTTTCTTGTTGGCTCCTTGTGCACACTGGGAGGATGCAGGAGAGGTTAGTTCTGGGAGGGTGGGGGAAAACACTCCCAGAGCTGTTGCAATCCTGTATTTGGTCTTTGCCCTGAGGTCTCTGCCCCAATTGCTGGGTTCAGCCATATTATGTGCTGATTATTCAGGCAGGAAGCCTCAGGGCCACAAAGAGGGCACCTTCAGTCTGAATCTTCCCCTTTCCCAGGATCATAGTGAGCTCCAGGCTGCATCCACAGTCTCCCATCTCTGCACTTTTTTCTTCCCTCCTCCCCTGTTCACCCTGATTGCCCACCTTCAGATGTTTCAATGTGCAAATCTCTTAGATGTGTTTGTGTATAGCACAGGGAAACCTTTGTTGAATTAGCTGTTGAACTTGTAACTTCAGGGGAGAGGTCAAGGGGAAGCACTCATGCCACCATGTTTCTGATATCATTCTAATTTATGTTTTTGAAATAGGGACTGATCTTTTTTTGTTAATTGGCCCTTTTGTATTACGACCAGTGATAGTCAATATTTGGACTCACTTCTAACCTTGTTGCTCTTAGTGCATTTCTTGAGTTTTTGAGAATTTTTTTTTCTGAGTATTTTGTTTTGTACTTTTCTGTTTATAAAAGCTTATATGGGAGAAGCCGGAATGGCTCACCTAGTTAAGCACTCACTTTGCAACCCCAAGTTTCAAGGATTGAATCCCAGCCATGGCCCATGCGAACCTGTATGCTAAACTGTGTTGTGCCCCCGGTTTGGTTCTCTCCAGGGTGAGTTTCCCATGTGGGAAGCCCCTGGTTTGGCCCCAAGCTCTCAGGAGCGTGCCTCCCATGTGGAAGGCCCATGGCCCTGTTCCCACCCAGCATGGCCCCCACCCACCTGTGTGGAAAACAACCACGTCGAAAACTGATGATGCACAACTATAGGGACTGCTCTGGGTCCTCGCTCTTCTCTCTGTTTCTCTCTATCTGTCAAAACAATAAAATAAATCTTTAAAAATAAAGCTTACTGGTATATGCATATGTGTCTATATGTACATGTTTATATGTTTCATAACCAAGTGTATATTCATAAGATAAAATGTCCCTTCATATGATAATAATTTAAATTTATAACTATTCTATTTTAGCACCTTTTAAGCTTTTATAAGTGTATACATTATTCTGTATTTTATACTATTTTTCTCTTTTGGACTTAATGGATTTTAATAAACTCAACTTGATCCAAATTGCCATAATAATTTTTAATATTTCATTGTCTATTTTGTTATTACAAGTTGAGCAGAGAAATACTCTTTAAGATGGCTTATGCACCTCAGAACCTTGAAAGTATCCTAAAGGTTTGGCAGTGATGAGAGTTAGCACCAAAGGTATTTCTTTTTCCTGCTCGAGCCATGAAATCAATATCTGCCAAGGATCCCTAGTTATCTTTAGTAGAGGTTAGTAACAGAAATAAAAATAATATCTGAATTATTTTGTAGGGATGTTCATGAGAAATGTTCATGGGCTAATTGCAGCTATTCTATTAAAATACTTTTAGAAATGATAGAGCTGGAAATACATCTTTTTAAAGTGATTTCCAACTAATTTTTTCCACTTACGCATACACCTAAAGCTTTCATACAGTGTGAGGCTTCATGGACACTGCAAATATTCTTATGCTTTCATAATATATCCTTTTAAACTTCAAGTTTGAGGAAGCTGGAATGGCTCAGTGGATTAAGTGCTCACTTTGCAGCCTGAGGGACCGAGAATTGAATTCTTGCCTCAGCCCATGTGGACCCATATGCTGAATTGGGGTGTACATCCCATGCAGGAGGTCCCCAGTTCTGTTCTCACCTCCTGGTTCAGCCCCTGGTTCGAGGGGGCGTTCCTCCCATGCAGGAGGCCTCCAGCCCAGTTCCCACTCTGTGTGCCCCCAGCCTATGTTGAAAACTGATGACATACAACTATGGAGACTTCTCTGGACCCTCTCCTTTCTCTCTGTATCTCTCTGTCTCTGTCAAATACAATAAAATAAAATAACCTTTAATTTAAACTCTTATACTCTTAACACACTGAATTTCTATTATTATATTAGAAGTTTATATTTGTTTGTCTATTTATAGTCATAGATGTATGCCATGGTATTATTATTCAGGAGCAGCAGTAGTGTAGATTCATCCTTATATTGTTTTCAAACACTCAGTTCTAACTGAAGTTCCAGTGTGTGGCAACGCAGTTGAGTATATCACAGACTAAATCATTCTTTCCAGGCTCACTACAGCTCCTCAGGCAGACATTGAAAAAAACATGAGCTGACACTTTCATCTCTGGGCCCAGCATCCAAAGCTAGAATTCTTGAAATCATTTTTTCTTCCCCATTGACTTTATTCCCTATATCCAATTTGTTGTCAAGTTCTCTTACTTTACTTCCTGAATATCATTAGAATCCCTCCCCTCTGTAACCTCATTACTATCACTGCCTATAATCAGGCTGATAGTATTTCTCCTCTGTTTTATTAAATTATCCTCCTAATTTTTCTCCATTGTCTCTAGCTTTGACCCTCCCCTGCAATTTCTTTTCAGGCTACTGTAATTTTTATAAAATGAACATACACTCTAGTTTTGTTTCTTAAAACACTTCTATGGTTTTCTACTACATTTAGAATAAAATGCAAGTGCCCAAGTGTGGCATAGAAAACTTCATTCTCCTGATAATCTCTTCAGCCTTTCATGACAGCTATATCACTTGCTAAACCAAAGATACTTTTTCAAAACTGTCATTTTTCTTTTTCTAAATCACACACCTCTCTCTTAAATGTCCTCACTAACCTAGTTTTCTTCCCCTGGAGAAATCTTACTTATTCTTTAAAATTTGGCTTAGATATATATTTGTTTGTTTGGTATTTTTAGGAGTCGACTGCCTGCTTCCTTTGGTGGACAGGAGAATGCTCCCTCACTCCCAAAGATTCCCATGTCCTAATATCTGTATCTATGTTGTCTAGCATGGCAAAATAATTCACCGATGTGATTAAGGCCAACAACATTGAGGGAGGGAGATAATCCTGCATTATCTGGGTTGGCCCAATCTAATCATATGAGCCTTTAAAATTAGAAGAGGAAGGCAGAAGATTGAGCCAAAAAGATGCCATGTGAGAAGGACTTAACTCATTGTTGCTGGTTTTGATGGTCAAAGGAGGTTCAGAGCCTAGAAATGTGTTAGCCTCTAGAAGCTGGAAATGTGCTGTAGTTTACAGTCAGCAAGAAAATTAGGACCTTAGTCCAACAGCTGCAAGGAACTGAATTCTGACAATAATACAGTTGGTTAAGGGGAAGGATTTTTTTCTAGGAGACTTCAGAAAGAAACGTGGTGATAACTCAAAACAGGATTTTGACCTATAGAACTGTGAGGTTATTCTTCCAATATACTCTAATAGCAGCTGGGATTATTTTTATTAAAACATTTATTTCATAATACTATAATATTTAAAATTTTTTAAGAACTGCAGAAGTTTATGCTTAAACCCTTTTAAGAAAGCATTGGTGAAGAACTTTGCATCATTATGTTGATTACAATTCTCTCTATATGAACATTGTATTATTTATTTTAAAAAATAAAGTTTTTATTGCATATTATATTAATATTATATTAAATATACTATAGTACAGACTTATAAATTGGCCTTACTTTGGTCTTTGCTCATAAAAGGAATACTTTTAAATGCAAATAGATCTATGAGAGATAGAAATGATAATAGAGATAGAGATAGAAAGGATAAAGTGTGTGTGAGAGAGAAGAAAAACATGGTATAAATATTAAAATGTTTTTGTATCTTGCAATCCTAGAGAAATATTATTAGAAATATCACAATATTTTTCTTCTTAGTCATACATTTGTCATCTGATTTTCCCTTTTTTGCATCCTATAAAATCAGGGTGAAAGAGAGGTGATATTTTTATACCAAACACAATGGTATTCATTTTGTCAGGCCAGTCTAACAAAATAAATTATAATATTTATTTTTGTTTTTTCTTTGGCTGATATATCAGCATTTGTTTCCAAAGAGTTAGACAATGTTGGAGCATTTGATAAAACAATATTTAAGAGAATAAATTTTAATTGCCAGTAGGCCACATCCAACTGTGGAAGAGAATGGAAATGAATTCTCTGGACTGTATGCTCTGCTAAAGAAGATTGACCATAAGAAGAAACTTTCAGTACTGCTCTTTAGGATGGTCAAGGTGAGCTTCTAGCATTCAGAGAATCAGACCTTCTGTCATCAGTTTAAATAGAGTAGCGCCATTTTTTTTTCTCTCATAAGTGCTAAGATTCTGTGTAATATTTACTTGAAACTTTTGTTTCTATGTTTAAATTGCTGAATTATAGTATGTCAGTTACTTAGTCTAGATCTGAAACTCTGTATTTCTAGGTAAAGAAATATACACTGAAAAGTAAGTGGTCATTATTCTAATAGGATAAAGTATTTATTGACAGTCAACTAATCTTAAAATCCACATACCAAAAATTATGATTTGCTTTCATATACTTACTCACAAGTGTGAGAGGAAAATTATATTAGAAGAGAGAATGCACAAAAGGAGAGAGGAAATTTTATACCAATCCATTACAGCTTTGACAATAAGCAAATATATTTAAAATGAGTAAGAAACTATCAGAAAACATAAGGCATAAAAAGATGTCCTATGGGTTTATGAGCTTGTTAATTGAATACCTGAAATACATTGTTTATAAAATTAACTTTAAAATATGAGGAGCAAACCTTAACAAACTTCAAAAAATAAATTTTCTAAAGATATGCCTTCCAAAAGGGTGTAAGCTAGATATAAATCAATAAGCATAGCTCTAGAGAAATATAAAATTGTTTAAAATTTAGTCAATATTATTAACTAAAAGACAATGAATATACAACATATGATAACTTGTGCTATGCCCCTGAAATGAACTTGGAGGGAATATATATAATTTTAATGCACATAATAGAAAGGTTGAAAAGTTAACAATGATCCAAATATCCATCTAAAGAAATCAGAAGAGAAAAGCAAATAAAAAATAAAGAATATCAAAGAATAGAAATGATAAATATAAGAGAAATTGAAAAAGTAAGAAACAAATTTACAATAGTACAAAATTCTTCCAAAGTTTGATATTTGTTATTTGAATATATTAATACCTGGTCTTTCCATGAACAACTAAATATCAATAGATATTGATATTCTTCCAACGGACCTGCTCATCAAATGTTGTTTTTTGTTAAATGAGGCTTACATAGATAATCATGTAGTCTATTTATCATTAGCCTGACCAAATTGAATATATAGTGAAATAATGTAGTTGTTTATAACATTTAAAGGACACTGTTGTACTTGGTATTTTCAGAGACCCTGTTGCCTTCATAGACGAAAACTTAATATCCTAGAACATTCCACCATCTGAACGTGGTTGAATCTCTCATTGCACAACCGTCTTGCCTAAAACATTATTGTCTCCAAATTGTTTGATTGCATCTCAGGTATTCACATGTGGTCATTAATTAAATTCACAGAGGTTTTTTGTAAGTAAATGCTTCATTCACTATGATTTATTTAAAGCATTTGCACTATAAATGTTTTATTAACAAAGCTTCTAAAATTGTGATTATTTTCACTCATTTAATTCAACACCCAAAAAAGTAAACATGTTATAAATGTATAATATTTCTATACTCAAAATGATGCTTTCATTTCAAGAAAGTAACTTTAAATAAATGAGGAGTTATTCCAAGTTCATGGACTATTAGACCAGTACTAGTTAAATGTCAGTTCTCCTCAAATTTTATTAAGGATTGTATGCAATCCTAATCAAAATCCCAGCAGGATTTTTAACTTTTTTTTTCAATTCAAAGTGTAATTTTAATATATAGATGAAAATGCAGATGACCTAGAATAGCCAACGTAATTTTCAAGCAAAATAAAGCTAAAGAACATATAGTACCACTTACCAAGACTTGCTAAAACTATAACTAACCATAACTATAACTATATATAGATAGTAATTCAAACAATATGATATTGGTTCAAGGACAGACAGTTGGATCAGTTGTACAGAATACACAGTCCAATTAGAGATCAACACATTACTTTTTTATGAATTTTGTACAAAAGCTCCACTGCAAATTTACTGGAGAAAGTATATTCTTTTTAATTAATTGACTGTCAATTAAGAGAAAAGTAATTTCAACCCATTTATACTTACAATCGAGGACAAATTAATGTTATATGGTACAGAGACTTAAATGTTAAAACTAAAGTGATCAAACTTCTAAAAGAAAACAAGAATATCTTTACTAATTTGGTTTATGAACAGGTTGTTTTAATACAACATAGTAAGCAATAACTATAACAAAACATAAAGTGTGCTTTATTAAAATTAAAAACTTCTGATTTTTAAAGACCTGATTATTAAATGGATGAGATAAGAAAAACCAGACTGACACACAGAGATAGTCTTATATTTCAGTAGAAAAAGACAGAGTAAAAATAACTGCACATGTCCTTTACCATAGCATATTAAAGAGTTCAAAAAAACTTATAGACATGTTTTACTACATACCCATCAGAATGTCTAGCTAAATAACTCAAGAGTTATTGAGTTGTGGAGTAACAGGGAGAGTCTGGTATATTCCTGGTGAGAATAAAAATTCATAAATCCATTATGACGGATATGTTTTGCTAGCACCTATTTAAAACAAATTAGCAGTACTCATTCATAAGCTTGGAATCAGCAATTCTATTTCTTACTCTATGTATGCCTAATCAAAATGCACCAAAAAAATGTAAAAGGTTAGTGATAGATATTTTATTCATAATAGCCCCAAACTAAGAATACTCAACTATCTAGCAATAATAGATCAGATAAATGATGATGTCTATTTTGGAATTTTGTATATGAATGAAAAAGATCACACTACCGGTATGTACATGTGTGTCATTGATGAATATGACAGATATAATGTGGTAAATGAAGTGAGATAAAAAAGAGTTCATGTCGTTCGATTTCAAAACTAATCTGTGGTGTTAATAGCCAGATTAGGGGTTAAAATTAGGTATAATTGTGACTGAATCGTGGCATAAGGATGCCTTCTTGGGTAGTAATTATACCGTCTTGATCTGGGTAGTGGTAACATAAGCTACACACTTAAGACATAGACTTTATGAGTGTGATACCTCCAAAAATAGTGAAATGAAAATAGTTGACCATTTTTGCCTGCTATATATTATTTATGTAGCTATATCAATTGAGTTATTTATTCAGCATACATTCAACATATATTTTCTGAACTGTTTTGTGAATTACTGGAATTACTGAGAGAAGTGGAATATAGCAGTGGTAATAATCAATAATATAACACAATGTAGTGTGAATCCTTTATTTTAAGGCATTCTCTAAATATGAAATAATTTGCCTGATTTTTTTCATTATTATTGTTATTAATGACTATATAAAATGATTTTAAAACTATATTCAAGTTTGTGATATATCATTTCTTTATCAAAAAATCTGAGTTAAACAAGACAAGTTATAGTCAAACAACTTAAATAAATGCAAAAACGAATACAGTTGACATTTGAACATAACTAATATAAACTGTACAGGTCCACTTACATGCATATTTTTTTCAATAAATACTTGTACTGTTTTCAGCTATGGTTGGGAGCATGCACGTGCAGAAGATGCCTGTATGCATTGATGAATACCATTTTATGTAGAGGACTTGAGCATCCATGGATTTTGGATTCCATGGATGCCCTGGAATCAATTTCCTACAACACCAGGGGTAACTAAGTTAAAAGAGTTATGCTCAGATATTTTACTGCATAACCCCTTCATTGTTTAAGGGTCAACTATACTTTAATTCTGTACTTCCTAGATAAGATACGGTAACTAGATATATAGTCTCTTTACTGAAGAACAAAAATATACATATACAATTTTAGCTATAATTTTCTAGTATTGTTTTTATTCTTCTCCCTGATAAATATTTTCATTTATTTTATTCACCATTTTCTAAATTTAAATGGACATACTTAGTCCCTGTCTTCCTGTCCTTCTCCTTTCCCCTTTCCTTCTTTTGTGCTCCTCCCCCTCTTTCTCCTCATCCTTCTTTCACATTTTTTTCCTTTTTCTCTCCTTCTCTTCCTCCTTCTCTTCTTGCCTTATCATCATGCATTTAGACAGGTACTATGAATATTTGTGGTATTATGTGGCTTAATCCTTCTAAAGAAAATGCAGCCCTAAAAGGAGGTTAAGCTGACTACCAAGTGAGGAACAATCAAGTGACCATACATGGCAAGTAGATGGTTATTGATTATTCAAACAGATGATAAGAAATAATGATATTTTTGGACTTAATATAAAAGAATATTTACATAAAGTTTGTATCAATGATAGTCATAATTTTATTTAGTCCTGCTTTCTTTGCATCATCGGAAATATACCATCATTATTTCTGAAAATTATGCCATTTGATAATAATTTCAACTTAA
>PVKE010019603.1:10893-28427 GCA_004027555.1 Craseonycteris thonglongyai | reverse complement strand
AAAAAAAAAAAAAAAAAAAAAAAAAAGAAGAAGAAGAATGACCTTGGAGTCACCCATTCACATTCTGTTAGTCAGAATTCCCCTTTTCCTGGTTGCAGGGCACACCTGTCCTCTCTTGTCAACAGTCTGAAGTAACGCTACACAACCAGCTCAGCCAGACTTGCATGCCAGCCATTGTGATTGTGATTTTCTTGTTGCCAAAACCCAGTGCTCTGCTTGAAGGCTATTGCTTAATATCAGCCACTTCTGCGGTTAATATCTTGTTTTCTTAAACACTGTATTTTCAAAAGTTCAAAATGAGTACCGGTAATTACATTAGCCGCCTCTTATATACTGGTTACCTTTTTCTTCACTGCCTTCAAACTACCAGTCTTCTTGTCCCGTAAGTCCAGGATAGGCAGAGTTTTAGGAGCAATCCTCCACTTTAGGAATCTTCACCCCGCCCCACCCCCACTCCTCTCCCCCCACTCCCCACCCCCGCAGCTGCCTGAGCTAAATACAAGGTCAGGTTCTAGTCCTCTTCTCAGAATTCCTCCCCTGCCCTCCCTCAACCAGGACGATTTTATACATGTATCATGTCTTCACTAAAACTACCTTTTTACTAGTCTCTTTCTTGGGGTAGGATTGTAGAGATGGCCACCACGCCTGGCTGGTCAGACAAGAGACACAAGGATTGCATGGAATTTGAATTTAAAAAATTAGACTTTCCTGCCATTTTTCACTGAGCACCATATTTGGGTTGGCCACTTCGATGAATGTACAGAATATACAGCACTTGACCTGTTCAACAGTTCCTGTGACACTTGCACAGTGTGGGTGGAAACAGTGCTCAGGGCTAATGCCCTGGAATCTTTCTGCTCACTGTTCTCGTGCAGCAAAGGCTGCCGAGTCAGCAGAATCTCGGGCCCCGGGTTCTGAGTCAGAATCTGCATTTTAACAAGATCCTACACTTTCAAGTTCAAAACCATTGGCCTAGAAGTGGCTTGAAATAATGGCAGACTCTCTCATTTGTATTTGATTTTTTTTTTTCTCCCATAAAGAAAAAGAAAAAGTGTTAGCAGGACTCGACCGTGCCAGCCCTGCCATTGCGGCTTTTGGTCTTTGGGACTGTACAACGCAGTGCTGTCAAGATTTCAGAAGCAGCGGATGGCCTTTATTCTGAAAGAACAAGTGCTCCCATCATGTTCTCTTTCAATTGAAATGTCTGTACTTCCTAAAAGTGTGTAGGTCTCTCTGTGACCTATAGAATTATCTCTGGGCCTCTTAAAACATGTCCTTTCAAAGAGCCATAAAGTGTTATATTTTCATAGGAGAATGTTATCACACTCGGAAAACTCGCATTTAGATCTGTACCAAATTTTACATGCATTAAACTCTAGGCCAAAACTGTTTCAGGCTTTTTGCAGCAATAAATTTCCTTCCTCCTTCCCTCCCTTTTTCCTCCTTTACTACCTTCTTTACTTTTCTTTTTTGTTGTCAATAATGCAAAAGTATTTGAGGTCTTCATCTTTTAAGAATTAAACAGGAAACGTCACCCAATTTTCTTATTCCATTTTTTTAAAAGACAAATTTTACCGGCGATAACTTGCGGAATGTATTCTGTTTGCTCAATCTCAGTGCTAAAACTTGCCATATAATTTGATAAGAAGCCAGTTCAGTTCACTGAAAAGAGTGTATCTTGACTCTATCACAGTGGTAGAAAAAGATATTTTATATGTGAGTTTTTCATAGAAATCCTTAATTTTTACCTGTGTTCTTGATGATTGCAAAACTCATATTTGGCTTATTCTCTGGACTTTTTGAAATGTTTTCCATCTTAGCATCAAAGGCCTTTTGAGAAATTATTTTCTCTGAAGTTAAAAACTAGAATCAAAGCTGAAAACTCTAAGAGACCAACGTTTAGTAATACCGGTATATAGTCAAGTCGTTTGGAAAATAACCAACTAATTATATGTGGAGATATTGACTAATCAATAAAACCCATCTAGAGTGTTAGGACCAAGGAATTTTTTTTTTTCCTCAATAGCAAGGAAATATTATGACCTGAATTTAATCAAAGACAGGCACTAAACGCTTAGCCTAAAACTTTCTGCTTCTTGCATATAAATTATTTCAACCATACAGATAGAGGTACCTGCCATTTGACTTGAATCCAAGAAACAGTTCCTGCACCAGTTCCCTGGCTACAATAAAGCGGCTCTATTTGTGGTGCTTCTGACAAGGCTGACCAGTTTTCTCTCTGAAAATAATATTGAACTTAGGATGCGAATAGCGTAAGGATGATTTCAATTTTTTACAAAACAGTAATTTTTTTTAGATAACCTCAGTCTATATACATTCCTTCACAAAAATAAGCAGCTCATATACTAACAACAGATTATTTTATTGTTACTGAAGCACTGCCACATGAAGCCTGAAGAGGCAAGCCTGGGTCTATTTGCAAATAATTAATCTGAAGTTATTTCAAAACATGTGTGGTTTATGGTGGGTACTCGGTATTAATAATTCAGACTTCACGCTAATTTACATTAGTAGTCAACCAAGTATTCTACATTATTTATGCTCTGTGGTTTTGTATGTCTTTAGTGTTTTGCGGGGAGGGGAAATCTGCTTTGCAAAAAATATTGTAAAAATATTATCACACAGAATTCATATTACAAACACCTTCTAGTTTAATAAATTGTCAGAGCAGAATGCTTATTACTAAGGTATTGTAACTCTTTGCTTAGAAAATTTTAAAACATGAATACTTAATTTAAAAGAAAAATATTTCTTAATATTGTGAATACTTGATATAGGTACCATTAGTATCAAGACATATTTGTATTTGTGTCTAATTATTTTGAAAATGTGAACTCACTAAAAAGATTACCAAAAGGTGACATTGGTTTCTTTTTTTTATATTAGGCTTCAGTGTCTGAATTGCAGTTTGCGTGTTTGTCCCCAGTTTAATTATCTCTTTAGATAACTTCTTCGTGGAATGGACACATTGATATTGCTGCAAAGGGTAGACAGCCCTTACAGAATATGGAGATAGGCACTTCTGAAATTTAAAGTGTAATTTGTAGAGTGCTAAAATTACTAATGAGTGGATTAATCTTTTAAACACATACTGAACAAATGACCGCTTTTAACAGGTTCTCCTGCTCTACTATTCTTGCATCCAGAAGAGAAAGGTCATAAGGAGAAATAATTTAACAGTAGGAAGAGGAAGTTCATGCTGATTCACCCTTTTCCAGATTGAACACGCTTGGATTAGATGAATCAGGGTTGAGAAGTGTTAGAAGGTAATAACAATGAAAAGATTGGGAAGCTGGAACTACCCTGGCAGCAAGAATGCCTGCATTGTGTTATTTCAACATGAGCTGCTTTTGGAAAGAGCCTTTTTCCTGGGTGGTTGTAAAAAGCTATAGGATTCCAACCGATTTTAATAGCAAATAGGGATGGACATGCTTGTTGTCCATCATCTCTATTTGGGGGTCATATACAAGCTGTATGACTTTGTGTGGTTAAGTGGATGTCCTACAAATTGAAGGATTTGGAGTTTGAAAGACAAAGAAAGGTGAACCTCAATTTCACACCCCAGTGATCTGAAGGATGTCAAGGTCAGTTTTTCCAAAGTTTGACCTCCTGAGTGGAAATATTATTATTAAATTGCTGAGTTCAGTCTACCTTTGAAGAGTGAATTATAACGAATTTCTTCTAGAGCATACACACACTAATTCATTGCCTTTTAAAATTGGCCTTTTGTTAGGAGGCATCTCTGGAGTGTTATCTAAGCAGTTAGCTGATTTAGAAAACTTGAAATATATTACAAACAAGGGATTTTTTAAATATATAGAATTCTAGGAAACGTTTCCTGTTTCTGATATTTTTAAGTTGTTTTCTCATTCTGAGTGGAATCAGAAACAAAGATCAATAGTCTCAGGGAACTTCTCCCTTTGCTTTTCTTCCTTGCCTCTACCTGTCACACACCGATCCCACCTCTGTGGCTATCCCAGACATTAGACAGCAGCGACCCAGGATGCGAGGGTTCATTGCTAAAACTAGAGAAGCAGGTTGACTGGGGACATTGAGCCCTGTGATATATGTAGAACTTATTTAAGAATGGTGGTGCTGTTAAATTTGTAGTCTTTAAAGCCCCATCAGTATCAAACTCTCTGCTTTCCCTTTAATTCAATAAATAATGCTTGAAAGACACTACCTCTCACTCCATTGATATTAGTCTACTTTCCCTCCTCTACCACCACCATGTTTTTGTCTTCTTTGTGTGTTTTAAGTTTTTTAATGTGAGTATCACGGAAATATAACTAACGAACTTTTTTAAGTGAAGGAAAACCATGTATAAGACATTCTCATCATAACCCTTGATCACAACCTGTAGACCAAAATGGAAACATACATAGCCAATGTTCAGGTTTTGAGTGCCTACCATGTAGTAGGTAGAGTAGTGTGCATTTTCTTATTTAGTCCACAAAGGTTCAAATCCCACCTCTGCCCCTAGCACCTCTGACTAGCTATGTGGCCTTGGTTTTCTCAGATGTAAAATGAGGGAGTCAATTGTTCTTAACTCATAGAGTTGTTCCTAGCATTTAATTAGTTAAGGTGTACTAAGTGCTTACAATAGCATATGATACAAAATTAATGTTCACTATGTGTTTTAGGGTCATTAAGTAGAGCTTAAAAAGTAAAAATGAAAGAATAAAAAAAAATGTTATATTTGTTTGGTTTGATCAAGGCAGTTTGTCTGTGGAGCCACCAGTCAGTTACTTGGGGCTTGTTGTCATTGATTCATTTTAAAATGGTTCTCACAGTTCATTGAGCAGGAAAGGCTAAAGCCAAAACCTTCAACTATAATAAAGAGTGTGACTGTTAGTTAGTTGATTTTTATAATTACAAACCCCCAGCCATCACAAACAGATACACATGCACACACACAGGGATATCCCATACACATACACATACATAGAGACATACACATTCTAAAAGATGAGATTGTGAAAGCTGCGAAGGAAAGAATACAGTATTTCTTTTGTATCCCTAGAGTCTCGCAAAATAGCCTGTACATAGATGTTCTAGCTAATTAGTTCATTTTCCCTCACAGCCCCAGTTTTGTCTGGTCCTCCTTAAAGAACTAAAACCAGTATCAGCCCCAAACCAGCACTTTTACCTGCGAGTGGTAGAAATGGAAGGCAGCACAATCTTTCATAAAATCAGTGGCTTATTTTAATTAAGAACTTTAAATTAATTCATATTATTGGTCTACTGTTTTAACTTTTGAGACTCTATCATCAGAAAATAACTTAGCTTTACTCACAGATATTTGTCTGCATTTACTTATTAAAATGTAAAAACTTTATCACGACCTAGATAGATGTAAGAATAGAAAGGAAGATGATTAAGTAAACCTTGTATGCTTCCGTAGAATTCAAAATCCACAACCTTTTGGGAAGCCTTTCCTTTCCTTTTGAAACTTGGTTTATATCAGTCAAGGTAGGGAGTGTCTACATAATTCAGATCCTTTTGTGAGTAGGTAGACTATGCTATATTGCTAATAACTAATTTAATGCAATGTTTATATATATAAACTTATAAGTATTTATGAATCATTAAAATTACCTTCACAGAGATTTTTCTAAACAACAAATATAATTTTATCTGGGGGATGGAGGAAACCAGAATATAAAATTTCCTACACATTAGAAGCTCAGCGATGTAAAGAACACACAGGAACAAGGGCAGCTGACTGGATCCCATCTTGTTCAAAGGTGCTGCTTGTAAGCATAATATTACCAGTGATTTGTCACTCCATGTGCCTTATACGCATGTATACCTTCCAAAATTGCGGTTGCGTGCATATGTCTGTATATATGTTTCTTTTATCATATGAAGAAACTTAAAACAATAACAATTTTACATAAAGACCCAAAAGGAAAACCCATCATTTCATGCATGTAAGAAATAGATTTTACTATAGTGTTTTTATAACTTCACTTTCGTGTCTTAACTTTATCTTAAGCACAATATATTTCATTTTCTTTTTTCAATTTTAAAAAGTGTGTTTTTCTACTCTGACATAAAAAGAAGTATCCTCAATCTTCAATTTTTAAGAAATCAAAAGATAACTCAGCTCTAAGTTGTTTGAGAAAAATCTTGCGTGCTTGTAACAATCCTGCAAACTCATAATTATCTGACTGATTCTCTTATCTTAAGTACTTCAATAGATTTTTAAAATCTGTATTCTTTGGGGGAGGTTTTTTTTTACTTTTGAACTTTGGTTTATTTATATCAATTGAGGTAGAGCCTACTTAATTCAGATTATTTTGTGAGTAGGTGGAACATGCTATAATAAGCAAATTTGCTAATGACTTATTTAAAGCATGATAAAATACTTTATGGTATATTTTTAGAAGTGTATTATTTCTTAAAATTTTTTATGTGTTGCCATTGTGCTCTCTAAGCAGAGTGAACCCAAACTTGCCAGGTTTCCTTTGAAGCACTGATAAGAATTTATTGATGATTTTCTTCGATTAACTGATTTTCTCAAAGAGTCCCTTCACAATGAATTCAGTGGCATTTTTTCACTAATATGTATGCTGTTCATTTCTCCCATCTTTTAGGAGTGCCATTTTGCATTCTTTTTATTGTGGGCCATTCTGGATTTAATTAGAGCATAGCACTAGTCTGATTATTTCCAAGAATTATTTCTGTTGCTACCATATAAGTATTAGGTAACATTTAGTGCGAGTTAAGGAGTTTAGTTTTTTCCCAAGCATCTTTTTCTTTAAGAGTATATTGTATTTGTCCCTCCTGGTTGTGAGCAAATAGCTCAATAGCTCAAAATTTATTTTCTGAAGTGGTGTGGAAAAAATAACGAAATCTCCATGCATTCATAAAAGATGGGAATTTTGTCCAATATCCTTGGGATCTTATGTCAATTTATATCCATGCTGTAGCAGCACATGAGTGGTGATAAGAAGTATATTTCTTCTTCCTTTAGATTTCACGTATTTTGATGTAATTTACATTTACAAATGTAAGGCCAAAAAAAAGAAGAAATTTCCGCCCCCCCCTCCCCAAAAATACCCTTCCTGGTTAACAGTTTATTACTGATATCTATGTTTAATTTTAGATTTGTCTGCTTTTTATTACCACATATTTGGCAATTATCCATAGTAATTCTATTACACAGAATCTCCTAGGGTAAAATAGATTTTAATAGTGTTTTACAACAGCTCTCTTAGTCATGAAGAAGAATGTGTTTGCAATAAGTCATGGAATTCCTTGAATTGAAATATAAGCTATTTAAAATAATGTATGATGGCTAGGGGAGCTTCAATAAAAAGTTTATTTGTAATTCCACATGATTTCTTTCTTCATCGTACAGTCAAATAATTCATTTGGAGATAAAGCAACCTCTTCACATAGCAAAGTATACATATATTCAGAGTTTTTTTGTTTTTTCTTTTTTCTTTTTTTTGAACTGAACTAGAGGCCTAACCCCATTTGGGAAGCACACCCCAGTTCAGCATATGGGTTCGCACAGGCCAAGGCCGGGATTCGATCCTCGGTCCCCAGGGCTTCAAAGCGAGCGCTTAACCCACTGAGCCATCCTGGCTTCCCCCAGAGTTTTTAAATATTAAATAAAAATCAAGTTTTGTTATAAATTTTAGCCAAATAACTTTTTTATTTGAAAATAAAAAGAATTGGCTAAAAATAATAGGAACCAGAAATATGAGCACCAAAGACCATTAAAGTTGTCTGTTTTATTTTAAAGTGTGAATTCTTATAAAAAGGGTTTTGTTTTGTTTGTTTGTTTTGTTTGTTTTTTTTCTTGTGAACCTCCCCAAAATAACCAGATTCTTTAAATCTTAGATTTTCAGGTAAATTACCTTAGCTTTTCATCTTGCTTTGCCTATAACAGCTAAAGCTCAAATTTTAACCAAACTTCTTAATAATTGATGGTATTCAACAGAAACTTTTACAAATGGAAAAAAAGTTACTGCAGAAAAATAGTGAAATGCAGAAAATTGGGCCCTGGGATAAAACAATTAAACTTCTAATGAAAGCACACATTTTGTTAGATTAAAAGAATATACGACTATGGTTGAAAACAAATCAGCAAGAAAACTTTCCATTGGATGGTTGATTGGTCAGTCGACAATATTTTTAAAATCTAGTATATTTAGAATTTATGGAAATGATGCAAAACCCAAATCATTTGTATCTGGAAAGAATCAAAGGATTATAAGATACAGGTGAAGAGGCTAAGGAATAAGTGATTTGGCTAAATGTAGGGATCCCTGGCTGTATTGTTGGTGGCCAAGAAAATCTCAGTGAGAGTGGGGATCACTAAGTAGGAATGCATCTGTAGAACCAACTTTGGAGCCAAAGGAAGACCATGGGTTTAAATGAAAGAGCAGAAGAATTAATCACAACCTTGGGAAGGGACCAATTGTCATCTATTGCTCTCAAAGCTTTGTGAAGAAATCTAATGCAACCAAATGCATGGAGTTCTACGGGGAATGAGATTATAGCCCTCTCCACTTTTAATGACATCCTTCTGCTTAAAACTTATCTGGGCTCCTGCTATTTAACAGCCGTTTAGCCAACCAACCAGCCATGCTGCCATTCAGTCACTCAACTCTCTTCCATGACCCTGAGACTTCAAAGCCAGTAAGGACATAGCTGCTGCCTTCCAGAAGCTTACAGTCTAGCAGCACAGGTCCCTGTAGCAGATGCGGAGTCCTAATAGTTAACACTTATTAAGTACGTTACAACCGCTGCGCTACACACGTTATCTACAACATTCTACTTAATTTTCACAACAATCCTATGAGATAGTGATTGGTGTTGCTATTTTATATGAGGAAACTGAGACAGAAGACAGTTCAGTGATGTTGCGAACAACCAGGGGAGGATGGATTGTGACACGGAAAAGTCTGGCTCCTGACCTTTGCCCTTAATACCATGACGTGAAGCAAACAGGATGGAATGCTGTGTAGCTCCACACCTGATGCCAGGGATTATGTATTGACAAAAATGTGCTTGAATTCTATTTTGTGGGAAAAGGCAGACTAAAAATCACAGGGCACATCATATATACTCACCTTTTAGAAGTCACCAAAATAGTCACAGTATCATCCTTGGATGATGAGATTAAGGGTAGGATTCTCCTCTTCCATCTATTCCTCCCGTTCCTCTTCCTCTGTGTATTTTCCAAACATTTACAATGAATGCAGTAGTTTTATAACAAGAAGCCTGTTATTGAAGGCTTCCAATAGGAACACTTCTCCTATATACAGAAAAAGTGAAACAGATGTTCAATCACCTTAATAGGGAGTCCCCTGTTTCATATAACAAGGTCAGAACACAGATCATGTGCACACATTTTAGTGATATGAGGTACTTTTTATTTTATGCATAGATTTGTTTTGTCACATAGCTCACGGGATCGCAGCCCTAGGGGCTTCCTATTGTTGCTTCAAGTTAATTATTTTGATTTTATTAAAGGGTAAGTGATGTTGCCTTTAATTAGGAAGAAAATGTCTTGAGAATTGTGTCCTGCATAGAGAAGTTTAGACTTCATGCCCACCACTTTCAGAGCAGAGAGCTGTGGTCCAGTTGGTGAGGCAGGATTGCAAGAGCGGGGGTGCTGGGCGCTTGTCCTGGTTTGCTGTGGATGAAGCTGAGGAGGGCAAATACTAGAATACAGGGACTGCTGATACACATCGTAGAGGAGAGTGGTGACCAGGACACAGGGATAGCCATTGGGAGCCCAGAGCAGTGGGTCATGAAGACGTACCGGTACTGTGTTTTAACGGACCAGAGACACATTCACCAAGCATTTCCCTGAGTTCTTCTCTAATATCAAAGCTCATCCACAGAAAGCAAATAAAGCACTGTGCTCTTTGTTACCTGAAGGTGAATGATTTGCTTCATGGATTTAAAAACAGACATTGAATGGGACCAACTTTTGATTTCTCTGCACGTTGCTGAACTGCTTATTCCCAGATTTAGGACAATGAATTTGCCAAATGTATGGTAATTTTGTTCTAAAACCCAATAGAATGATTTTTCAGTGCTCTGTTTTCGATCATGTTTCCTTGTTACTCTTGATTAGCGACTATAATTAGTTGCTTCTGCCACCACCGTCACGTCTGACTGGCTAGAAACACCCAACTGGGGAATCTGAATAGCTGAAATATCTCATCTCGTATTAATTTCAATTTAACCCAATTCGGCTCTCAGAGCCTCCAGTTGGACAACATATTCCACCCCTGCTTGATTTTGACAACTACATCAGTGGATGTGGTATGTTGGTTTCTTTCACGTCTAGAATTAAACTACAACATGTCATGTTGGCAAAAAAAATTCTTCGTTGATGCTGTTCTGATACAGAACATCACAGCGACACCATCAAATACATGGAACTGTAAGGACTATACTTCAGTTATGTTTTCTCTATAGCCAATAAGAATTTTGGAAAATTTGTGTTGTTGTGAGCAAGCACATATCGGCCAAAGAAGTTATATTGTCATTTTGTAAGAATAATGTTTTTCAGAAAGGTAGTGTTTTTTAAAAAAGAATATTTCAAAACACTGGGGATGTACATAAAGGCTAAGGTAGCTTAGTCACATAAGGAATTATAATATTTCCCATGCCTTTATATTTGTGTAAACCAAACTAAAATGATAACTGTTTTAATTAGTCATGGTTTCTCAAGTGTTTTTTTCTTTTTGTAAGTATATTGGTGATACAGTTGTCCCTCCCAATCCACAGGGGATTGGTTCCAGGAGCCCCTTGGATACCAAATTCCAAGAGTCCTTATTTCCCTTATGGTATAGAACTTTTTATAGAAAGTACTGTTTTCAACTCAGTTGAATTCCTGGATACAAAACTCAGGGATACAAAGGGCCAACTGTATACTAAAAAAAAAAGGATTCTCATGTAAGTGGACCCTCACAGTTCAAATTCATGATGTCCAAGGGTCGCTTGTATATTTATATTTAATAGTAATTATAAATATTCTAATGGTATAACATAGGATTTATATATGACTAATAATTTTATTAAAGTAATTTTAAAAAATAATAATTCACATTTACTGATTGCCAGGCACTGTTCTAAGTACTTACTGTTCCACAATGAATCTCAAAAACTAAAATTGGAGACACTGGACCCTAATAGTGTATTAATTTACACTTCACAGAACCCCCATGAGATAAATACTATTTTTATTCTCATTTTATAGACAAGGGAAATGAAACACAGTTTAAAAAACTTGCCCAAGAGCACCCAGCCAGTAAATGGATAGTCAAGATCCTTCATTTTTAAGCAATTAACCTATTGTGAATCATGCATAGCTTTTTTGTTTTTTGTAAATCCAGTTATGTATTTTATATAATTAGACTTTCTCCTTTCTTCAAATGCTGGGCCCTGTGTACTGTGATTGTCAAAGGAATATGGATATATGAAGGTGAAGGGGAGCGAAGGAAGGCCAAGCAACCTTAACAAGCCCTGGGTCTCCAGCCTTGTCCTGAGACCTGGGATCTCTAATGAGGCAGGGTAGGGGAGCCAAAGAGCACAAGAAACTTTTTTCCTTCCTTGTGTTTTTGGATACTAAGGAAAGAGTTGAGAATTAGGTGCAGGGGAGGAAATGAATGCAATGGTTCTTTGTTCCTCCTTCTGTTGCATGTTATTAAAATGTGCTACAAAAGCCTCAGGCAAAGCAGAAAGAGGAGGAGCAACGGAAACCTCTTTAAAGTATTAAAAGGCCTCTGAAGATCTAGCGAACACTGTGTGTACCGACTGTTCAGCCACAACCTCTCACCAGGCCTAGGCAGGTGTGTAGGTATAATTCTGAAATTTATGTGAATAACAACTGTAAAAAGTAGCTACATTCACTGATGTGTTTATATCTTGTTTCTAGAAAATGTATGTGAAAAATCTTGTTTTTTATAGAAAGATTTACTTCTTTATCAAAAATACTTTATAATAGGATATTTTAAAATAGCAATATACTATACTACCTTTAAAATAGAATTCAATAAAAATAATATATGCAAAATTTTAAGTCAGTAATCACATTATGTAAAGAGAGGAACATTATAATTATTATGAATTGTTCTGGCAAATTAGTCTACACCAGTTTCTGACACATAAGCATTTAGTGAATACTGAATAAGATGCACGCACCGTGTTTTCTTCAAAATGTGAACTCTGTGCAATGTGAATTCTTGACGATTTAAAAAATTGTGCTTCCTGTATCTCTGGATTTTTTTAAATCAGTTGTGAAAATTTTTCAGACACTATTTCTTCAAATATTGCCTCTCTTCTGTCTAGTTTCTTCCATTGAAACTCTCATTAGATATATATTAGACCACGCTTATCCAACTTGCAGCCCACAGGTCACACACAGCCCGGGACAGCCTTGAATGTGGCCCAACACAAACTCACAAACTTCCCCAAAACGTTACGAGGTTTCTTTGTGGTCCTGTTCCTAGCTCATTGGCCATCGTGGTGTCAGTGCACTCCATGTGTGGCCCATGGCTACCCCTCCTCTCCTAATGCAGCCCAGGGAAGCCCAAAAGTTGGACAACCCTGTTTAGACCTTCTCACTCTTGGTCTTCCATCTGTATTAGCCTCTTTTGCATATTTTCTATCACTAAGTCTCTGTGCTAGTTTCTTCTGATTCATTGTTCAATTTCCTAATTCTATCTTTAGCTGTGTTTAAATAGTTACTTAATAGGCTGACCAGATGTCCCATTTTAAATGGGACAGAAAACAACAGTACTGTCCTGTTTCAAAGGGTATGTGTGGTCAGCCAACTGATACCCTGAATTTAACCCAGTCAGACTAGACTGACCATCCATACATTTTGAAACAGGACAGTACTATTGTTTTCTGTCCCGTTTAAAGTGGGACATATGGTCAGCCTTTTACTTAATCTTCAGGGCCCTTTGTACCTAATTTTAGCATCTGAGTTTCTTTAGTGAGAAGTTTTCACTATTTTTAAGAATTGATATCCCATGACATTATTTCTCAGAGGTTTTTTTTTTAAAAAAGAGAAACTTTATTTATTTTTAATAGAATAAGACTCGTTCCCTCTTGAAATGACCTTGTGTGTGCTTTGAATCCTTTTATCACTCTACTCTTCTATAGGTTATTTATTATGATGATTTTAAAATACAAGCAATGAAAGGACCCATTATACCCAGAAGGTAAGCAGAAGAGAGTACTTTTCCTGGTGTATTCTGGATTAAACCATCAGTGGAGTATTTCTATTTCAATAGTTATATATATTTTTAAAGGTTTTATTTTTCAATTTTCTATTCATTTTTTATTTCCTGTTGCTTGCTTATTTTTGTGATATATATATATTTTTTTTAATTTAAGCACTTTATAGCTCTTTTTTATTCCAATATATGAAGTCCTTGTTGTGTAACTCTATTGTTGTGTCTGCTGACTCACTCATGATGGAGTTCAGCTCTAGTTGTCGAACTGTGAACAAGCAGAAGGTCTAAACTGAGGACGCTTTTCCCCAAAGACTCTTTGTGCTTGTCACTGGACTTGTGGACTTAGGGTCACTTTAGCCTCTGAGAGCATCTCAGGCTTGATTAAGGACACCCTGTCTCACCCCTGCTACCTTGGTACTGCCCCACACCCCAGCTCCCATTGTAGCTCTGAAAATAGCATTTGCTCTCAGGAAAACAACACTTTTTTAAGCCCCTAAGTATTTTGTTGTTGTTTATTTTTGTCTCAGATATTTTTCTTATAACCTGTGAGTTCAGAGATGCAATAAAACCTTTTAATACTACTTGTTTTATATTTGAGACCATTCAGAACATCTAAACCACCGCTCTCCTGGAAGTAGAATTATAGCACTATGTCACTTTTGACACACAAGTTCTCTTGATAGTAGTTTGAGGGAAAACCAAGAAACCAGTGTTCTGAACCATAGATGAGGTGTCACTTGAGGACAAGATGGAAACAGGCTACAACCCTGCCTATGAACTGGCATGCACCATGAAACCATTAGGTTGAGCGTTCCTTGGGGTTTGCTGTATATCTAAAGAGGCGACCTTCTAACCAGTTCACAGAGGGAATGGACAAGGGAATCAGAGCTAACATTGCTCTCATTCTGTGACCTGCTCATTTTCACTAAAGGTGTTTTATAAATTGTTGCAGGTTTTTACACTTTGATTTTATTAATTATGTTTGCTTTAACAGTTATTCTGGTACTCTGTATGCTTTATAGTTTCAATTCATATGTGCACTTACCTCATTCTTTTGTTATATTAGTGCCTAATACAGTTCAGAGCTATGCCTTACTCATATTTCTCAGTATTGGATAATACTTGTTTATTAGATTTTGTGGCCTACAGATTTACTATTACCTCTCTACTGGGAAATTTATCAAAAGAAAGGTTGGTACTTACATCTTTACTATCAGCACATTAACTTTGTAGGGGGACTTAGGGAAGAATAGATATCCTGACACTCAGTTATGCTCTCAAACCCTTTATGAGGTCATAGAGCATTTTGTAACTGGTGTGAGTTGGATAAATCACAATCCAGGCTAAGTGTCTTTGTTTATGCCCAAAGTTCCCAATCCTCTTATCGTAAGCATTATAACCCATGCTCATCTTTATAGAGACTGAAGGGAAATAGAAATGTTCATACCTTTGGCCCAGTCATCCCACTCCTTCGAATTTATCCTGAGTAAATTGTCTAACAGCATTTTTAAAAATTACTTTGTGCAAAACAATGTATGCCATAGCATTTTCTGTGACAGGAAAGAACAAGCATTATTTAAAAGTCTGATGTTTTCTTAAATTAGAGGGTATCAATTTGATGAACTCTGGTGCAGATATTTAAGTCATAATGGTGATCATGGAAACCTAGAGGACATTTTAATACATGGTAAGTGAGCAAAGTCGATAATGGAATTGAATACACCGTGATTAAAAAGACGAGTTCGTAGACTTATGGATGCAAATGAGACAGACAAATACAAAAACAAAAATTAATTGTGTTAGCTTTGGGGACTAAAGATAATTTTATTCACTTGAAATATTTTTCTTAAATGACATTATGTGGTTTTTACAGCAAATGTGATTTTTAAGAGCAGTGGGGTGAAATACCTGTAGATAAATACAGGACTTCTCAATTGTCTCTCAAGCCAGGTGCTTGCAGGTTTTATAGGTCGTGATAAGAGGGGCTTTCAGTATGATGCTAAAGGGACGGCATTTAAAGGGGTGGTGACAATCATTTGGAGGGAGAGAGCATTTTGAAGAGGCAGCTTATCAGAGGAAATGAGGCTGGATCATTCATCTCATTTGCTTTTTCACTTTTGATCGCTGTTGACAGAACCTCTTCTCATGACCACCCCTCACAGCCAGGTGTCCCAGACTCTCGTAAGAGCTGTGTTCTAACCAGGGAACCCTACCTAATGTGCAGCCTTCACACACTCTGATGATTTTCATGCTGTCTTCCCTGACTTCCTCATTGATATTTACTTTCCTGTTATAGCCACCAATTTAAATGTTATCTCTTGTCCTGTTTTGAAACCTGTCCAAACACTCATTTTCCTGAGGAAACTACTGGGTGTGGCTCCATCCCATACACTGCCCTGCCTTATAATTCACTAATTCACATTGCTCTCTTGTCTTAAGGTTCCCAGCTTTATTTATGTTTTGCTGCTAACCATTTGCTCATTTTATAAAATTCAGGGCCTGTCCTCAAATCACCTGATTCCTCATTCTAGTTCTATTGGCAAGGGCTGGCATCCGCTGCCTTTTCCTTGCCTATCTATCTGCACAGCTTTCAGAACAGTGATGCACACTGAGTGCATAGCAGGAAATATTGTCGATAGACTCAGAAGCTTCGATAATTTCAAGTGGACAGATGTCAAAGTGGTTATTTTCAGTGGAAAATTGATCATGAGAATACTCCTTTTTTTTTTTTTTGAGCATTTACTACATGACAAGCGCTAGGTTTTTTATTTATTATTTAATTTATTTCTAACTGTAACTGTATTAGGCATTGTTATTATCTGATTTTCACAGTAAGAAACTGAGGCATTGAGAGACTAAGCAGGTCAGTAAATGGCTGAGAGGCTCCTCGCAGACTCCAAAACCACCCATCAGTTGCAAAAATGACCACAGCTGGAGTCAGATGCGATCGTGGAAACATTTGATTTTATTTCAGTGTTTTAAAACTTGAGCAAGTTCATATAAACATCTGAGTTTTGGCTTTTCTTGAAAAATAGGAAAGTCTGGCAACAATTTGCTAGAGTTAAGTAGAGTTTCTTTAAAGGGGAAATAGACTCCTTACTAGCATGCCAGTGAGGCTCATGTCACTTATAATTTTATTGTACTGTTTTATATTTAAAGGCTTTCCTGTTACTGTGAAATCTTGCTTTACATGAGGGTTTCTTTTTTTTTTTTACATGAGGGTTTCTGATTGTTTAAGTTCATATTTGCAATTTTGAGCATTATGGGGAGGAATTAATGTGAAATCCCAAGAAATTCAAGAATTAGAAATTAATCCTAAGGTTCCTAAGAAATAGACTCAATGAACATAATGACTAAAGTATAAGGTTGTCACAGACTTAAAAAAAAAAAAAGAAAGAAAGAAAGAAGGAAAGAAAGGAAAGGAGAGAGGGAGGAAGGGAGGAAGAGAAGAAGGGAAGGAGGGAAGCAATTTGACCAAAGAAAATTTTAGGTTTCTTTGATATCTCCAAGAAAATTCTGTTGGTCATATTATCATGATATAGTTGGATATGCCCTATGCTTTAAAAAACCAGCCCTACCAAAATAATTATTTAAAAGCATGAGTGTGATGTTACCGTATCCCTGCTTAAAAGCCTTTCTGCTGCTACCTGGGGAAGGTCAAAAGCTTTGCTTGGTTCACCAGGGCTCTCAGGATCCGGTTTGTGTTTTCTCCTCAAGTCTTGTCCTCTCCCATTAAAATGTTGTATTAAACTTGGAGCACGGGGAATATGATCGAAGCAAATATTATGTAAGTGAAATAGTCTAGACAGGTTTAAATTTTAAGTAGACTGGCCAGGTAAGACTTTTCACTAAGCAAGTGACTGAGTAAAATGAAGGAGCCCAGTGGGGCTGGAGTAGCTGAAAGCAAAGGAGAGAGCAATGACAGACAAGATCAGAGAGATAACAAAGAACCACTCATCATTGGGCTTTAGGTCGCAATAAGGAACCTACCTGACATGGAAGCTATTAGAGGGCTATGTGTAAGGGAGTGACATGATCTAACTTACGTTTTGATGAGATCGTTCTGGCTCTAGTGCTGTTATAAATTAAAAGGAACAAGGGGAAAGCCAGGACGGCTCAGCGGGTTGAGCGCTCGCTTTGAGGCCCCGAGGACCGAGGATCGAATCCCGGCTCCGGCCCAGGCAGGACCCACATGCTGAACTGGGGAGTTCCCACAGTTCGGTTCTCTAGCTGTCTCTGTCTCTGTCTCTCTCTCTATCTGTCAAAAGTAAAATAAAAATAAATATGCACTGAAGA
>PVKE010019603.1:0-10793 GCA_004027555.1 Craseonycteris thonglongyai | reverse complement strand
GTCTGACCAGCTGGAAAAATTTATACTAAGTAAGCTAGGGAGGATTCAGGAGGAACTTGTTTGGGGGGTGAGCAAGTTGTTTCGAAGGAGTTTTGAAGGAGTTTTGTTCGAGACAAGTTACGTTTGTTTTGCGATGCCTACTTGATAGATACCCAAGGGAGATGTCAAGCAGGCAGCTGGATAAATGAGTCTGGAGTTCAGGGGAGAGGTTAGGCTGAAAACAGGAATTTGGGAGTCATCAGCACTAAGTGTTTTTTAAAGCTGTGATTCTAGCTGAGAAGACTAAGGGACTGAGCCCTGGGATATTCCAGTCAGGGAGATGAGAGGGAAATTGAGAAGGAACAGCCAGGAAAATAGGGAAAAATAGGTCCTCATTTGATGTTCCAGAGTTTAGGGGAAAAGAGGGTTCAGAGAAGAAAGAGTGATCAACTGCGAATGATAACTCCAGGATGAGATGTGGGACTTGACCACTGCATTTAGCAAGTGGAGGTCACGGACCACCTTGAGGAGAGCAGCCCTGTTGGAACTTACATGCTAGTGAGGAATGTAGGCAACCGAAGTTTGACAGATAACTGTATGAGGGCTGTCCTGAAAGTGTCCAGCCATGTAATATGAACAGTAGACACATTTATAGCTGGATTTTTTTCTGGACAGCCCTCGTACAGGCAGGTCATGATAAATGCTATAGGATGAAAAAAGAAGGTAGGGTCACAAGATGATGACGGGGCTATTTGAGGTAGAGCTGTCAGAAAATACCTCTTCATGAGGTGATGTTTGAGGCCAGATCTGAAGGAAGCGTGAGCACTGAGTCTGACTGACGTTCAACAAAGAAGCGCCTGTGTCACCTCATGGATTTTCATCCAGCTTCCTTCCAATTGCTCAGATGTGTGGACCAACTACTAGTTTCCCAAAAAGCATTCCAGTTATTGAATATTTAGCATAAAACTTCGGCTGAGCCATGTGAATATATGGGGGAAATAGTGTTCCAGATGGGGAAAACAGCAAGGTCAAAGCCTCTGAGGCAGGGCAAGTTCAATGCTCAAGAAATCGACCCAGGCTGGTGTGGATGAGCAGAAAGAAGAATGAACTTGGAGCACTGCTGCTTTCAGGGAAGTTCTCCATTATTTGACAATGCTTATACAACTTTAATGACTGTCACTCTCTGAACATATGTGTATATATATATATATATATATATATATATATATATATAGGATATGTGTGTATATAAATGTAATCATATATTGCACACACATACGCAATTTTGCTCATTGCCAGTTAGAAGACTGATCTCTCTGCATAAACATTCTTTACTACATGTCACCATTAAATACTATAGTCATCAATTTTATAGTCACATATTTCTAAAGAGAAAGGAAAATTATAGGGGCTGAGGTTTGACCTCAGTATTTTCTCATTGAGAGGAATTATATACAAGCCAAATGTCAGCATCCTTGAATAGTTATAAACTCACTGATTCCCTTTCTGAGAGGCCTAGGTCTATAAACTCATACCGGTAATTCCTTTTGGAGTTTCTTATCATGTAGGATACATTGACTAGAAAATACTTTTTTCCAGGTTTTCAGAGCAGTTTCTCTTAAATCTGCCTTATATGATAAAAAAGGAAGAAAAAAAAGTTAAATTGTAATTAGAAAAATATTTACCAATAATAAAAATTCCAAACACAAGTTTCATCTCTTTCTTTTCCCTTCTGCTTTTGTTTCAAACATATAAGTAGTTCTTACATAAATACATGTGTGCATATGCATATATTTATGTATGTATTATTCTACTTTTAAGATGTTTATAAATATTTCTCTGTATTTATTAATCATGCTTATCTTTTTAAAAGCAGCATAGTATTCAATATTTATAAACTTAAAAGTATTTTTATGTAATTGCAGTATATGTGTACATACATACATATTTATATATTTTCATTTCTAGTATTTTTATAAATCTCCACATTTTTATCAGATTTATCCTTTTAATGGCAATATAATATTCAGTTATAGCAATACACTCTAATATACATGGCTTTTACCCTATTAGGGGGCATTTAAGTTGTTTATAGTTAGATTTTTATAAGTATCATGCACATTTTTTAAATTATATCCTTAGATAAATTTATAATAATGGAATTACAAAGCATATTTATTGTTTTCTCATTGGAAAAATTTCTCCCCAGATATGTGCTCTTTATAATGTCATTACCAATGAATGAATTCACTTATCTTCCCCAGTTCAACCCCAAAACTCTTATTATTTAAAAAAACAAAGTTTCATTGCAATATTTGCTTGTGTGATTCTCTTCGTTTATATTTCTTTAATTATTAGCAGCATTTTTTTTAGTTTCTTTTCACTTTCTATATTTACTTTTTATTGAAATTTCTGACTCTCTTACCCACTTATCCATTGGGATTTTGGTGATAGTCTTATTTATTTGTAAAATGTTTCATTTTACTAGAAATTCACCCTTTACTTATTATAGCTGACATAAAATTCTTTTTCTCTTCCATTAAGTTTTCTTATCTTAATTTTGTTTTCCCCATAGCTCTCGTTTTTATTGTTTTCCTCTTGGGTGTTGCCACTTCTTTTTCCTCTAGACTGTGTATGTTAAGATTTTGTTAGAGCGATATCCTTATCTTTAATTGTGTTGGCTACCCTTTTCAATTGTTATCTCTAGTACTTATTGATAGATTCTAATTCTACTTCCACTAGTACCAAACTACAAACCCTTGAAATGCCTAGCTTCTCCTTACTCTCCCCTTTGCTTCATATTTTTAAGGTATTTTACACCTCAGTTGAGGCATCCTTAATCAACAACATTTCCTCATGTCTGTCACTCAGAATAGGTGCCGACCATGACCTTGAACAATTGGTCTGGCCTTGGCAGTGGCTGAATTATCAGGCCTGATGCTGCTCCTTTGGAAGTCTGCTACTGCTACCCTTGTTCTTAGATTTTTCAGAAGTGAGAGTGATAAATGAGAGAAGAATGGTGTTGATTCCAGCCAGCTTGGTACATATGTCTAGGGAGCTTTCACAAAGCTATTCATAGCAAAGGAGCAAGTAGGAAAGAACCCCTCTTCTTTATCACATAATTGCAACAGGCAATTATTTCTCACTCAGTTCTGCCCCATTCCGATGGCTGCATGCCATGACAGATCTTCCTGTGGGCTTTGTTCCCCAGTGGTCCACTGCTGTGTAATGCTGTATCTGTAGTTTTCCTTTAAACAGCTGTGCCCAACCTATTTGGCACCAGGGATCAGGTTTGTGGAAGGCTATTTTCCACAGACGTAGGGTGGGGTGGGGTGGGGTGGGGTGGAGATTTGCATGTGCAGTTCACAATAGGGCTCACTCCTGTGAGAATCTAATGCAGTTGCTGATCTGACAGGAGGCAGAGCTCAGTCGTTAATGGAAGTGATGGGGAGTGGCTGTAAATATAGATGAAGCTTTGCTGGCTCACCCGCCACTGTCCTGCTGTGCAGCCGGGTTCCTAACAGTCCACAGACGACTACCGTACTAGTCTGTGACCTGGGGGTTGGGGACCCCTGCTTTAGAACATAGCTAAAGGGAGACCTTGCACTTTATTGTACTTACAGCAGCTTCTTTCAGCTTCTTTCAGCTCTCTGTGTAACAGTTGTGACTTGCCCTGCCTCCTCCTCCCCACGCATTCTCAGCCAAGTGCTAGTGTGTCACAAGAAGCTGCATTTCACCGTTTCCATTCAAGACTTTGTTTTCTGTGGAATCTAAAAAGGTGGTTTTGTATGACATGGATGAAAGTGCCCACAAAAGTGAAGGTAGTGTACACAGTAGATCTTTAAAGCCCCTAAAGAAAGTCAATACTCTGGTGCCCCAATTCACTTAATGTGATAGGATTTCTTTTTTTTTTTCTTTTCTTTTCTTTTTTTTTTTTTTAGGATTTCTTATATATTTGAGGGGTTTTAGGCATTCTAAAATATCTTTATTTGGCCATCATTTTCTCTTGTTCAAGGATCAATGACTACCAATATTCACCGATCTATTACTTGAATGTATTTATTTTTGATGAAAAGTTGATCCTGTGAGTCACCGTCTGTGTGTGCATCTATCTATGGTCAGTTCTGGGAACGTGCTCAGAGTCACACAAGCCCAGGTCCCTGGTCTGGTCCGGCCTCTGCCTTTCTCTGCTATAAATGGAAATCCCATTGACTGCGGAGAGCTGGGGGGTGCCGGAAGGGGTCAAAATTCCTTCAGTAGGAAAGATTGAAGGTATTCGCTATGCCCAGAATACCATCACAGCACTTTAACATGTGTAAAAACTAGCAACTTTAAAAAGCCAAATCCCTCACACACACACACACACACACACACACACACACACACACACCTCCCATGAGCCCGGGGAGGTCATGTTGCTTTATTGTTGTGTAGGGCAAATATTAAGATTTAAAAAGCAAAGAAAATGATCTAAAAAATGCACTGCAAACAAGGTAAAACAAATAAGGAAGGGGTCTCCTTTTATCCTCACGTCTGTGGCTAAGGGAGGACAAGCACACCCCTTCCTCTGACCTAGGCCCGGAATCACGAGGCTCCAGGACGTCCTATCTGGCAGTAATTCCCTTGCCAATGGAATAAATGTGGAGAAAACTGAGCATGATGAATTGCCTTTTGACTTGAATTAATCTTCAGCTGACAAAAATAAAATGAAATAAAAATGGTCAGGCAACAGAGCAACACAGATGTTCAGAAACTGAGGAAGCAGTCGGCAGTTGGAAAAGAATTCTTCATGGACTGTGCTTCCAAAGATATGGAACCAATGACTCACTGAAGTGTAAACTTCAATTTTGGCCCTGGTGGGTGTCAGTAAATAACAGTTGTGTGAAAGCAGAGTCTACTCTGCAACTTCCTCCCTAACTTGTGATTATGTATTTCCTAGAATGCTCCGATAGCAAGTTTATATAACTTGTCCCAAGCTTTGGCAACCGAAGAGTGTACTCTAGTCCAATCATGAATATGAGTAACAGAAAAGAATGCTTTCTATTTAAAGGGGAGTGGTAATACTTATGTAGGTAGGAGAGAATGTTGGAAAGCTTTATAGAAATATAGTTTCTCCAGCGCCTATCCAAGGTTGTAAAAAAGAGAGACCAAACTTTATCAGCGATCTATCAGACCAAGATGATATTTGTCAGCTTTTTTTACCTTTTGTGCTAAATCCTATCTTGGGATCATAATTAATTCCAGCATTCTTATAACTTTAAACCTTCTCCATTTCTATCCATCTCCTTATATTTCCACATATGTAGTAATAATTAGGCCCTTTCTTTGGCATTCCTATTAAGTCATTTTTCCTTTACATTGATAATTTGTTTCAAGTTGACCTTGCCTGGGCAGACCTTGACCAAGAAGTATGCTATGTCTGAATTTCAATTTCTTATGACATATATTTCTTATGATATATACATGTTGATTTTAAATTTTGTCTTGAGCACTCTGACTTTTTTAGATAAAACGAGTCTCATATTTTATGGTGTAAGACCAACAATCTCCAAATGCAAAGTGTTTCCTTCAACACATTGTTAAGTAAGTAGAGTCTAATTCATTAGAAATTGTTGGGTGTTATTGAACTGCAAATGTCAATTGCCAGAACATGTTTAATAACTGTTTTGTGTTTATCGATGATTTGTATTCTTGAATCATTAAGGTTTCATAGAAAAGCAGCTATCTTTCTAGGATTGGCTCCATTGAGACCTACAGTTATGTGACTCTTATAAAAAACAGCTTCATAAAAAATAAGGTAGCTCTTTTTTTTTTTAAGATTTATTTTATTGTTTTTGACAGAGAGAGAGGGGAGCAGAGAGAAGAGGGAGGGCCCAGAGCAGTCTCCATAGTTGTACGTCATTAGTTTTCAAATAGTTTTGTTCCACAGGTGGGCACGGGGCTGTGCAGGGCAGGAACAAGGCAGGGGTCCTCCCTCATGGGAGGCATGCCCCAGTGGGAACCGAACTGGGGTGGGAAGCACACCCAAGTTCAGCATATAGATCCACACAGGCCAGGATTGGCACTCAACCTTTGTACCCCAGGGCTGTAATGTGTGCACTCAACCTGCTGAGCCATCCAGGCTTCCCCCGTTTAGCTCTTATATTTTGCCTAAGGTTTATTGTTTCCTAAGAATAAGATGTATTCACCCAATAATTGGTTTTTTAGATATAGTTTATAGTGACTCTGCAGCTGGTCCAAGACTTAATATCTTATATTACTTATAGTACTCATTCATAGTATTATAATGTACATATGAAAACCTTATTCATTTCTTCTATATTTTCTTACATTTATTTGACTCAAAGCAAATATCATCTTTGTTGCATTTCATCAAAAATAGTGGTATACTTTTTATTAATTCTAGAGTGGTTTTCATTTTCTTTATTAATTTTCTTCCCTGTGGAAAGCAAAAGTAATCCACAAAACTTTTTTTTTTTTTAGCCAAAATGGTCCACAGGAGAAATACATTTGACAATTTATGCTCCTGGTCAGAGGTTTTCAAATTACATTTTATAGAGTCTTGACATCTGGAAACTTTTGGCCAGGCACAGCTCTGTACTTGTGTGAGAAGCATCTCTTTTGACATTTGGGTTTAGGTGAAGGTGTGGTTTCTGCTTGCAGTTCCTTCATGCTGTTCTGCTGTCCTCTTCCGTTGGCCGGGTGTATTTCTGTTCTCCCACACCAGGTGCCTCTTCTCCTTCATGCCTTTCCTTACCGCTCCCCAGTGGATCACTCCATCCTCTGTGACCTCAGAGCACTTTGTTTGCACTGCAGTATGGCCTTTGCCATGGTATGTTGTGCTGTAGCTATTTAGATAAGACATGCATGGGCTTCCTCATACTTACATTACAGCCCTTACTACCGCAGGCTATAGTTATTTATTGTCCTCCCTCACTGGCCTCTAGCTTCTCAAGGAAAGTACCACTTTCAGAATTTTTGCTGCAAGCTTACTACTACATAGTTGGTACTCAATTAATTTTTTTTAATAATAAATAGTTATAATCATAGCCAACATTTACTAAATGGTTCGGTAAAGGCTTTGGATAATAGTGACCCAAAAATGAGTGGCAACACTTCAACAAGTTTTCTCACTAGGGGACATGAAGCTGATGATATTTTGAGGAGCCATGGATTAAGGAAATATGTAATGGTCAAAATCTACCTCATCCGAAGAAATCCAAAATATTAATTCAAAAAGAAATATGCACCTTTATATTCACTGCAGCATTATTTACAATAGCCAAGGTATGGTAGCAACCTAAGTGCCCGTCAATAGATGATTGTATAAAGAAGATGTGGTACAAATATATAATGAAATATTACTCAACCATTAAAAAGAAAATGAAATCTTACCCTTTGCAACAAACTAGAGGAAACTACGGGCTATGATTCTAAGTGAAATAAGTCAGAAAAAGACAAGTGCCATGATTTCATGTATATATGGAATCTAAAGAACAAAATAAGTGAACAAAACAGGAACAGACTCATAGAAGCAGGAAACAAACTGGGGGAGGGGAGTTGGGGAGCTGAGTGGAAAAGGTGAAGGAATTAAGAAATATCATTGGTAGATACAAAATAGTCATGTGGATGTAAAGTACAGCATAGGTAATATAGTCAATGATGTTGTAACAAATATATAAAGTGTCAGGTGGATACTAGACTTTTATTGGCAGTGTCACGTTGTAAATTAAATAAAAGTCTAACCACTATACTGTTTACCTGAAACTAATATAAAATGTCAGTTGTAAAAAGATAAAATACAAAATAAAATAAAATGTCAATTGTAATTGGAAAACTACAAAATTAAAATAAAAAATACACAAAAAATCCACCACGCATTTAGCAATATTGAAATTTACTTGCATTTTGTGGAACATAATACTGTTTAGACATTTGAAATCAATGCTACATATATAAATGCGTATATTATGGGTTCATCTACTGACAGTCCTTGTTGGGCACTTAGATTTGTGTACTTATTATAGTACCTCCATTCCCCCTGCGACCCCCAGCATTCACTGTTCATGAGCAGGAGGCCATGATATAGGGCTTATTTAACACCTATGTGTAGAGAACAGTCCTCCCAGTTTGCCTAGAACTGTCCCAGTTTATGCTTGTTCCTCTGGTATAATTATTAATAGTTTTCGCTTTTATTCTCAGAAGTGCCTTGATTTGGACAATGTGTTGTATGGCCACTCTACCTGTACTATAGGCAGATATTCATATTGCATTTGATTCATCTTGACCCAGAAAAAGCATACATGAAAGAGAAAGTTAGAAGCATATCATTATTTCCAACTCCCATGTGCTTCTTTCCCACTATTATTATTTTGATTTCAGTGTTCTTATCGAGCTCAAAGTGGTATATATTTTGCTTATCTTTCTAGCCATTAAAATGTTAGACTTTGATCAAATATAAGTGTGTATCTGTGCATATTCCATAATTATAATAAATTAGGAATCTGTATTCTGAGGTCACATTTGCTTAATCCTTACTTCATTTTCTGGAATGGCCTGAGAGTCAAAAAGTCTCAATAATTTTGCTCTACACAGTTCATGTGTGTGTGTGTACAAATTTTAGGAACCATTACAAAAGATTCATAAAATATATTCATTTTACAATACACACTTTACTCCCCAACCCACTACACAGACACAACTTTTGCATCTTTCCCAAAAGTAGACAATGTCAAGGGTGAGCTTGGGTACCATTTATGGGGACCTCAACCGCCTTAACTCTGACTCTGTCATCCATTCAGCCCTTCACCCACCACCTCTCTTCTCCAAGGGCCTGGCTGTCTTCAGCGAGACTCCTGCTCTGGTCATGTTCTCCCTCCTGTAGTGTTCAGGGCCCCCACTCAAGACCCTCAGCCTGTAGTGAAAGAAAATGACCTCCACTCTCGTTCATTCTTTCTGCTCTGTGACCAATGTCACTGCTTCTCCAGGTGCCTCTGGTCACCTCCGCCTATTCCAAGTCATTTCTCTGTTCTTTGTGCCATCAGAATGAGAAAGTACCGGTAGTTATTTTTAAAGTGATTGTTAGGTCCCCAAATGTCAGTCTGTTCAGGCTGCTATAGCAAAATACCACAGACTGGGTAGCTGTAAGCAACAGAATTTTAATTCTCACGCTTCTGGAGGCTGGAAGTCAGAGACCAGGGTGCCAGTTGGGGTTAAGGCCCTTTTCCAGGGTGCAGACTTGTATCATCACATGGTGGAAGGGCTGGGGAACTGTGTGGGTCCCTTTTATAAGGCACTAAATGTGAATTGTGAGGGCTCCACCCTCATGACCTAAGCCCCTCCCAAAGGCCCCACCTCCCAACCACCATCACACTGGGTGCTAGGATTCCAATATATGCCTTTGGCGGGGAATACAATCATTCAGACCATAGCACCCCCCAAAAAAGCTGCCAGCTTCGTTAATTTGTCAGCCTTCTGTCTTGATTACTTGGACTGTCTTTTGGGCAGGACGAGAGGTGTTTACGGGCACCGCCGAAGGTCGTGTGGCAAATACATGCACCCAGCTGTCTCCATCACTTTTCCCCGAGACTGAGGGAAGTCTCATCTTCCCTCTTTGTTTAGAAGTTTTAGTCTGGACTTGCTCCTGGTTTTCTGTGACTATGGTTAATCCTGTAAGGATATATACACGGTGCCCACTTATGGATTTGCATGCTTAATCTTCTGTCAATTGTCTTTTTTTTTAAGTATTATACAAATGACATGAATTTGGCTACTACCAGCTTTCCCAGGAAAAAAAATGAAATCAACTTTTACAGCTGAAAATAATTTAGTCCTTGGCATTGAGCTCCTTAACTTTCTATCTTGGGAAAAATGCTTTTTTGATCTAACAGTTTATTGCAAAAATTGTTCTGGCTTCTGTTTACATGATGAAAAAAGAAAATAAATTGCATTATTTCATTGGGAAACTAGGACTAAAACGTCTTCAAACTCATTTGGAAATTCCAAATCTTCATGAACTATTTCATTTGCTTCAGAAGAAAGTACAGATATAATGTTCTCATCAGATTATATGTTTTCTGTCTTCTCCAGAATTCTCATAATGAAATTGGTTTCTCTTGTTATTGCTTATCCTCACATTAAAGTTTTCCCCATAAACATTATTCATCAGTTTCATAAAGTTGTATAAATGATGATGTATAGACTTAAAGTAAGGTAGTTTCGTTTATACTGGCTGTTTGAGTGACAAGCAATAAATTTGGGGGTGATACTTGTAGGCCTTCAGAAAAGCTAAGGAATGATTTATAGAACGACGATGAGCAAAACTGGTCTTAGTAAAACACAAAACCAAAATCAAAAATAACTTACCCTTTAGGTAAGATAAACAGACTACAATTATGAATATGTTTATCTTGAGCTGTGCTGTGTGCTGTTTGATATTAGGGTATTATTTTGAGTAATTTATTTAAAAATTTAAATGCGACATGAGCAAGCATTATCAATATTTTTCAGATAAATTTATATATCAACAATTCTACCAAATATGTTGCATTGAATTTTTTCTTAACAAAACAGGAATAGAAAATGTGGCCACTTCACTGTAGAGATTCATTAACCGGATAATGGTTTTCCCTTCCTGTGATCTACTAATTCTCAAGCACACCCTTGGCATTGCTTAGAAGTCTCTTCCCCAAGAGACTTTTCCAAAAACTTCAAATCACATTATTGCTCACAGAGTAAAACCCAAATACTAAGTGAGGAGTTGTCCAATGGGTGTAGAGTTCAGTTTTGCAAAATGAACACGTTCTGGAGATGTT
>PVKE010019602.1:8513-28426 GCA_004027555.1 Craseonycteris thonglongyai | reverse complement strand
TTCAGTTTTCCATCTCCTCCCAGTTTGTAATTCAGTCTTTGAGGACCTCAGTGAACCTTGCTCTTAATCTTAGCATAACTATTAATAGATCAAATTTCAGATAAACTAATGATATCCCTGAAAAGAGACTAGGCAAGGTGAGAGAGATGACTCCCCGTACGGGGGTGAGGAAGCCTGAGGTGGTAGTCAGGCACCGCGGGGGGCACCCCAGCCAGCGTACCCCTGTCTCCGTCCCACTGCTGTCAGACCCCTGATTTGTTCATCAGGGTTGCCTCTTCAGCCTGTGAACCGCTCCGTGAAAGGAAGTGATGCCAGGGGCCAGGGGCTAGGCTGATGGAGTGAGACTCTCGACACACACATGGAAATTGCCTGTGTTCTTGATGATTTCACTTCATTGCGTCATGGATTTAAACCAACCCCGGAACTCTTCCATCTTTGAACTTTTTTTAAAGATTTATTTTTATTGTTTTTTGACAGACAGAGAGAGAGAGAGACAGAGAGAAGGGGGAGGGCCCAGAGCAGTGTCCACAATTGACAGCATCAGTTTTCCATATAGTTTCACTCCACAGGTGGGCACAGGGCTGCGCAGGGCAGGAACTGGGCCGGGAGCCTCCCACACAGGCCCCCGCAAGAACTGAACTGGGGGCACACCCCAGTTCAGCACATGGTTCCACATGGGCCAGGCCTGGGATTCAATCCTCGGGCTCTAGGGCTGCAAACCGAGAGCTTAACCCACTGAGCCATCCCAATTTCTTCCCCCATCTTTGAACTTTTTGTTGGAGGAGGTAAGAAATTTCTTCCTGCTTAAACTGTTGACCTGGAATTTTCTGTTCCTTACAGCCAAAAGCATCCGAAAGTAACACAACTAGTTTCTCCAATGTGGCAACAAATTACACCCAGTTGGGTAGCTTTAAAAAAACAAGGAATGGGGAAGCTGGTATGGCTCAGTGGGTTGAGCACTCACTTTGCAGCGCCAGGGACCCAGGATCGAATCCTGGCCCCGGCCCAGGTGAACCCATGTGCTGAACTGGGGAGTGCCCCCAGTTCAGTTCTCTCTGTCTGTCTCTGTATCTCTCTCTCTCTGTCAAAAACAATAAAAATTTAAAAAATAAAAAATAAATATAAAAACAAGGATTGCCAGGATAGCTCAGTAGTTGAGTGCTTGTCTCACAATTGCAAAGTCTTGGGTTCAATTCCTTGTTCCAGCCCATGTAAACCCATATGCTGAACTGTGGCACAACAGGTAACTGCCAAGATGGCTTGGCAATGGGGAAGCCGGGATGGCTCAGTGGGTTAAGCGCTCACTTTGCAGTGCCAGGGACCGAGGATCGAATCCCAGGCCCGGCCTATGAGGACCCATGTGCTGAATTGGGGAGTGAAGGTTTTTTTTGTTTTGTTTTGTTTTTTTTAAATATATATTTTTTTATTTATTTATTTTGACAGAGACAGAGAGAGAGAGAGATACAGAGACAGAGAGAGAACCGAACTGGGGGAGCTCCCAGTTCAGCACATGGTTCCGCACGGGCCAGGGCCAGGATTAGATCCTTGGTCCCCGGGGCTGCAAAGTGAGCGCTCAACCCGCTGAGCCATCCCGGCTTCCCCGAGTGAAGGTTCTTGCCATATATGCAGGACACCCAGGTTCAGTTCTTGCCCCATGGCCCCACGTCCACCTGTGTGGAATGCACCATGTTACAATTAATGATGTTCAACTATGGAGACTGCTCTGGGCATTCTCTCTGTCTCTCATCTTCTCTCTCAAACAGTAAAATAAATCATTAAAAAAAAAAGCAAGACAAAAAATATCCACTGATATCTGGGTTCCACATCTAGAGCTCTTGATTTAATTCATCTAGTGTGAAGGAAAGGCACTGGGAAATTAAGCTGGAATGGGCTTGAGAATCACTGCTGGAACATTAAGATATTAACATGAAAAGGGATACAGGGGCCGGTTGTGAGGCCTTTCAAGCCACAAGCTGAGTAAAGGTGGCACAAAGCAGAAGATGATCCTGTGCCTCTTGTCCTGGGCTGTTGTCTGGGCAGAGCAAGACCAGCTCACACAAACGTAGGGGGCGGGAGGTGGGGGGTGGCGGGCGCTGCTCACTGGCATCCACTAGAGTCGCGGTTTCTCCCTAGTAACAGGACTGGACCTGAGATCTGGGTAAACATGGCCCCGTTTCCTTATACAATAATGATTTCACTTCCTCACCAATCAGAAGAGCTCATGTGTGTGCTACACACGTGCATGTGTGTGTGGGGGGGATGTGTGTGTAATGGTGATGGGGGAGATGGAAGGGTTTGCACTGTGATTTGGAAGCAGGTTTTCCGGCAAGAAGAACCAGAGGGGACTGAAGGTCTGACTGCGGGGTGAGCCTGTACCACCGGTGAGCATGGACTTCCGGTCGTGTGTGCTGTGTGTGCGCTGAGGTCTTCCTACATGGGAGTGACACGGACTCTGCTCCCTAAAGATTCTTAGAGGCTGGGAAGGGTGCAGCGTGGACTACAGACACAAAGCAAGGGACCACAGGGACAGTAAAAACCACGGCCACAGAAACATAGGCCTTAGGGGAGGACCCCTGGTCCCCGTGTGCTGTGAGTAGAATTTTCACTGTCAGCCTAGAGAACCATGTGTACTGTTGGCTGTGATTTTTAACCCGTAGAACTGCTCTGTGAAGTGCTCCATAACATGCCTCGTTGGGAGAATGCCAATGAGGCAGCAGACTTGCCCCTATGGATCAGGCACTCACCATCCCTTTTCTTTATTTTCCCTACTAAAATAAGAAACAAACAACTTTTTCTCTTTAAATATCCCTTTAAGGGTTACCCAGGATTCCCATGGCTAAAACTTCTCACTGGGTGGTCTTGGTAAGCAGGGCTGACCCTGACTTTTGAGTGGGGATGATTAGGAAGGAAAGAGTAAATCATTCACTCATTCAACAAGGTAGTGAGTAAGAATCTGCTCGGTGCTGGAGAAGACACCAAAGTAGAATAATACTTAGTCCCAGCCCTCAAAGAGCTTATAACTTGTTATTCGGAAAAGAAGACTAAACTTCGTAATGGTATTAGAATAATTAAAGGTTAAACTGTGTAATACTACTAGTAAAAACTACTAAGTGGGGTTGGAAGAACTAGAGAAAAAGGCTTTGTGATGAAGGTTGGCACTGAGAAGTGCACAGGATTTGGCCATGTGGGAGGAGACAGGTGTTGAGGAATGAGCTCGAGTGAGTTGACCCAGAGAACTAAGCCTTGGGGAGGACAGCAGGGTCAGCCTGAACGACCACAGTGGGAGTGAGGTAGGCTTGGGGGCATGCGGCCAGAACATGGAAGACCTTGAAGGTCCAGAAAATCAGGGAGCACTAGGAACATTCAAACACTGACGCATGAACCCTGAGTCATGTGGAAGGTGTTTATAGCTCATGATGTTGCTCTGGCACCTCCCTCCCTCTGCCTGACTACAGTGGTTTTGTCATGAGCTCAGAGTGTCTCACTATGACCTGACACAGAATAAACATTACTTCCAGAACACAGTATAAGTCACTTCTTAGGTTCCTGCTAAGCTGTTGGCCTTGAATCCTTCAATCAATAACTATCCTCACAAAAATGCTGGTATATTGAGCAATACACGAATGGTTTCCAGGGCAGAATTCACCTTCTGATTGGAATTCTACTGACATTTGCCCAAAGCACTCCCGGGGCCCTCCTGCTCCGTGAGCTGGTGGCATGCTCTACCGTCCTCCAAGGCCCATTCCTCCCTGACCTCACAGTGCTCTTGTGGGGATGGGTGGTCACATTTGGCCATTTCACTGCATCCTTCCTTGTATTGTATGTTAACAGTCATCTGTTCATTGTCATTCTGAGTAGAAAGTATTTCATGTCTTCCTTTTGTGTTTCCTAAGGACTAAGCGTCATGCCAGACACACAGTGGGTTAAAATTCAATAATATTTTTACTTCCCTCGTTTATTAGAGACAAAAACTCTAAAATTTTTAATATTGTATTTTTTAGAATAGGTGAATATACACATGAACAAACTCCTAAAGGTACAAAAGGGAAAAGCAGATTTTCTTCTCTTCTGCCTTTCATTCCATCTAATTATCTTCAAGGCCAACGCTCCTAGGTCTTTGGGAATCCTATGTGAAATATGCTATATGTTTATGAACATTTGTGAATATGTATTGTATTTTTTCATACAAACTGGAGTATGCTACTCATTATTCTGCATGTTGCTTTTCTCATTCATTGTATCTTGCAGTATTTTCTATATCAGCACACACAGACCTGCCTCTTTTTATCGCTACGTACTATTTTGTTGTACATACATGCATGTGATTCATTTAACCAAGTCACCGCTGATGAACATGTAAGATAAGCAATGTTACGATAAACATGTAATTTTGTACTCGCCCTAGTATAACTATAGAATAATTACCGAGGAGTACAATTGTGAGTCTTAGGGTAAGCATATTTCAAATTTTGTTAATTTTTGCCAGATTGCCTTTGCAGAGGTCATACCAAGTTATTCACCCACAAGCAATATATGAGCTGTTTGTCATACCTTCAAAAACGTACCTTGTTTTTTAATCCCGAGGCAAAAAACTATTTACTGAGCCCTCCTCATTCTGTGTGTAGCTCTGTTTGGTGACTATATGGAAAGCTGGAATATGGAACAACCTTGCCTCCCTGGATGCTGTCACAGACCTTACATACTTGTCAGAACGACCCATGAGATTAGCAACAACATACTAGTATACCCCAGTGGGGTTCGCAGAGGGCTTGTCAATCCGGGGGCTGTTGGGTTCCTGTGTTCTGGTTTGTTTTGAAATGACTGTCAGTTTGTGGGAAGAGTTACAAGACAGAAGAAAATAGTTCTAAGGACAGGGGAGGGACAGGGATAGTGTGCAGATGTGAGAATGGCTGAATGGCGTCTGAAGTCATCAGGTGTGGAGAGTGGGCGGGAACAGGAAATGTAGGGAGAAGAGACCAAGTTTTGGGAAACAGTGTGTGTGGGAGGGAAACAATAAGGGGAGTCTGGGGTTTTAAAGAATTCTTGACCATTTTCACAGAAAAGTAAGTCTTTAGAGGGTGTTGTGGTTAATTTTGGAAATTCTGGGATCCTTGTCTCCCAGCGTCTGGCCTTCACACTACAGAACCTTTTAAATTTAGATCAAGCTTGTCCAACCCGTGGCCCATGGGCCGCATGCAGCCTAGGATGACTTTGAGTGAGGTCCAACACAAATTCATAAACTTTCTTCAAACATTATGAGATTTTTTTTTTACTTTTTTTTAGGCTCATCAGCTATCATTAGTGTTAGTGCATTTTATGTGTGACCCAAGACAGTGCTTCGTTTTCCACTGTGGCCCAAGGGAGCCAAAAGGTTTGACACCTCCTGATTTCAGTGGCTTCACCGCTTTTGCTCAGTCACTTGGTGACTGGATATCACTGTTTGGGGACCATTGGCAGTGCTAGGGGTGACTTTCAAGAAGGGTTTAAGGGGGTCTCCTGGATTTCTGCTAAACAAGCAAGGCTCTGAACCAGTGGCCTCTGGAAGGTCAACGGGAAGGTGATTGTTTTATAGGTGCAACTGCCACTGCAGGCTCAAATCTTACTTAAGCAACTTGGATTCAGCAACCCACTATACTTACTTAAGCAACCCGCTATAAAGGTATGTCAAGGTTACATTTCTAATCCTGAACTTGTTGGCTTGAGCTTATATTTCAAATTTCCCAAATAAATAAAAAATTGTTCACAGTACCGTAAATGTTTTACAAAATATACTTATCCTTTAAATATAGCCTCCTTTCCGACATAGGAAAAATCTGGTTTCTTTTTACTGAGAGGTAATTTGTTTATTTAGCCATCAGACCCTTGTACATATTAGTCTGCATGTATAGATGAGGCACTCATTAAGGTCCAATATATTTAATTAAGTTACTTATTCACTTATTTCTTTATATCCCTAGAGACTCAAGAACAGTTATTTGAGGAGGGTATAAGCCAGTATTATCCTTATTTATATTGTTGCTTTTGCATTGTCCCAGCATTGGCCATCAGGCATTCCTTCAAGTTGACCGCTGTGTCCTTGCCACACACCCCCACTGATTTTTTGAGCACTTCTTTAGTTTTTCATAGCACAAGATATTTAGGCTCATCTTGTATTTTCCTCACCCCCATCTCTGGAATGAATTCCTTCTCCAAGGAGCCCTGTTCCTTTTCTTGGAGAATGGTATCTGGGAGCTGGGTGTGCTCAGCGCTGCAAAGGTGTTGCTGCTTCCAACCTTATCAGTCAACACAATTAGGAGATTTAAGTTTTATATATATTTACTGCGTATATATTTATTGTACATATACTTAAAACACCATGACTTCCTGTAAACACTTTGATGTCGACTGCACACCACAAGTTGCTTCTAGCTTCCTTTGTTTTATAATAACTTTTTTCTCCAACAGTGAGAAACCTGGCTTTCATTATCTACATTTCCTTATTTGTTCAGCCTTACTGTACATATCACATAGCTTTGGAATTGCCAGCCCTTACCTCTGAGAAGAACAAATTTACCACCTACCTTCTAGAGTCTCTGTACATAGTACGTTTAGGTTTTGGCCTGACAGTATCCAGTCACAATATTGTTTTCCTGAGTTGCTTAAGTGAAGGGAATATTCATTTTTATAGATGATACAAATGACCCAGAAAACAGGAGAAAAGTATTGGGAGCCTGGGGTGAGAGAGGGGTGGTGTGCAGACGAAAATGAAACCATTGCCAGTTGCCTGTTGGGAAGCGGCTCTGAATTTGCAGCCGTGCCTCCATCTTTTAAAGATTTATTTTTATTGTTTTTTGACAGAGAGAGAGACAGAGAGAGAGAGACAGAGAGAGAGAGAACTGAACTGGGGGCACACCCCAGCCCAGCATGTGGGTCCGCATGGGCCAGGCCCGGGATTCGATCCTCGGTCCCCGGGGCTGCAAAGCGAGCGCTTAACCTGCTGAGCCATCCTGGCTTCCCCGTGCCTCCATCTTGTCAGAGCTGTGGTGTCGTTAGCCCTTTAGAGAGGTCGAGCTGTGAGAGTATTTCCTGTGGCATCGCAGGAAAGCTGTCCCTGAAGCCCATGGTGCCCTGGAGGCCAGAAGATTCGGGGGCTGCCCAGGCCTTCGCAGACCGCTCTTCAGACAAGCTGCTGTGCAGACTGCTCGTTTCTCATAGAACGCCCAGGTCCTCGTATTGCTTTGCACTCTGTTCTGGTCTGTTTTGTTGGTTTGTTTTTGAGAAATGTTTTACAATTGTGTATGTGTGTGTGTGCAGACTCTTGAATGAACAATAGTTCCTCTTGCAGCTCTGGGCACCCCTTGTACTTCTTTCAGATGTGTGGCCCTTGCAGTCCCCTGGGGTCAGCCTCCTTTGAGCTGAAAATTGATCATGGAAAAACATAAAATGGAATAGACACTGTCAAGAGAGTCACTTAAAATAGAGTCAGGCTATTAGGAAAGCTGGGCCAGGGCATATCTTATGCCATAGTTTTCAGAGCTGCTATTAAGTTGCTAAACTCAGCTCAAGACCGAGTCATAAACATTCTGAAACAACAACTGCTAAGTGGACAATATATGAATTTGGCCTCTACCTGGTAGAGCTTGCCCCCATTATTTGCATATAGGAAGGAACTAGCCAATCCCTATTAACTGAGCCAGCACCCTTCATTTGCATGAAAGAATTATACTTTGCGGTTTTTGCCCTTATAAACCCTACCTTTCTTTGTTCTCTCTGGAGAACAGTCTGGTTTGCTACCTGAATCTGAGTCTCCAGGATTAGAATCTTTAAGACCTTCAAAATAAACTTTTAAATTGTTTTACAACTTCATATCTTTATTGATTAATAAAATGGATCTAGTTGGATCTCCACCTTCTCCTTTAGAATGAACATGAAATAGTTTACTGTTACTCAATCTGTGTCCATATTTTTTTTTCCTGGCTGACATTTTGTAGGAACCTGTCACCTCCCTCCCCAAAATCTGGTAGGCAGTGAGAAATAGCCTTGTGAGCTTGAGGCAGGCTATTAGAAAGGCCAGACAGGATGCTTTGGAAGCAGAGGGAGGGCCAGCTTCAAAATAGGTGCAGCTTGTTTGGGGAACATTACGTCTCTCACAGGCTTTCATGATGAACCTTTGCCGACTAAGTTGCTCTAACATATCTTTTCAAATCCATTTTCGATAAAGCAACAACGTAAAAGTTAAATTTAAACTTAAATTCAAACATCTTCAGCTTTCAGTGCTAGCATTTGGGGTCAGTAGGCATGAAAGAGGGAAAAGGTCAGCAGGAAACAATTCGTGGAGAGAGTTTCAACCGTCTGTAACGTATTTTCAAAACCTGCTTTTCATTAGCAATGACAAAATCCAGCCACGCTTCAGACTCTGCAAAATTGCCTTTCTCCTCTCTTACACTCTGCCTCAGTAAACTCTGAAATTCCTTCTGCCAAGTGCTCTCTTCTCCCCCTCCCCCCACCTTTGCTCTATTTCTAAAAGCATGTTCCAGCACTTACAAGGAAATTTTATCCATATGGGTTTGATCATTTACACGTAACTCATAAAAACTGCTCTTGTAAGAGTTATTCTATTGCCAAGTTATCTCAGAACAACAATAAAATGTTTTTCTAAGAAAAAGTGATAGCTGAATTCCAAAAATTAATATCTACATGCACTCTCTCCCTTACTTAAAATTTTGTTCAATTTCACCAGTATTTATGACATTTTCTAATATGTATCAGGTACATAATGGGGTCGGTACCTAGGAGTACAAAGATAAAGGCTATCTGGTTTCTGTACTCCAGGAGTTATTAGTCTAATGAGGGAAATAGAAATGTATACTGATTTATTAGGTTCTTAGCATGTTCCTGGCCCATGTGACAAAGAGGCTATGAGGCACAGAGGAACTTCAGAGTCACTTGAGACTGAGTGATATGCTCAAGGTCCCATAGTGAGTCAGAGACCACGCCATCCTTCAAAGCCAGGCCTGTCTTTACGTAAAAATCCATCTACTGCTTACAATTAGAGAGCAATGCAGTGCACCTGGGGGTCACCTTGGGCCGTGGGGGAAGAACTTAGCTAGACACACCCCTACCTGACTTTGTTTTTCCTCCCCCCACCCTCTTCCTTCTTGCACACTGAGTAATCAGAGGTCTGAACATGCCCTTCTGATTATTCCTTCCCAGTCACAGCTTTGCTCTCTGCTTCTCATACTGCTGTGGGGCACCTAACCAGGTCAGGGAACATCTGGTTCGACAGGTTTTACAATGTTCAATCATCAACATCAGAGCAACCAGCTCTGTCCTGCTGCAAGGCAAGTTCTCCGCAAGTAACAGAGCAAAGACCTTGGGTCTCTCCCAGCACTGCAAAACCTAGGGCTAAAAATACGGAGGAATGATGGGAAGTGTTTACAATAGCCCTGCCAGAAGCCCAGCAAATCTGTTTAAGGAAAAACATACTGACTTTCAAGTAACAAAGTAACAGAGCCAGCCATAGTCAGCTATTGAAGACCACCGAGAAGAACTTCCCCTTAAATAACAGGTTTTTAGTGGCTACCACATAACAGTGGTGGTCTCAACCTAAACATGGGGACTTGGGGAGAGCCTTCTAGAGACACAGATCAATTAATTCCCCTGGATGGGCATCTGTTCCTGAGGGACCTGGGGCCTGGAGGGGCTGGCCTCCGGGTTTACCCAGGCCAGTTTCCAGAGCTCTGCTCTGGCTGGATTGAAGCAGGAATGCCCAGAATGACCTGGCACTTGGTTAGGGCTACTTAGCCTCAGGCACCAAGGCAGACCCAGAGCAGACTTGATGGAGCACTTTGCACGTTCTGCAGCCTTCCAGAAGTGGGACTTGGAGCTACACTTCAGATGATCTCTTGGGTCCCAGGTTCTGGTTCCTCTACTTTCCTCGGTCCCTTGGTGAAGGGTAAGGATGGAGATACAGACAGACAAGCAGCCAGAAAGAAAACCTGTACAGTAACACTGAAACCTTGTGAGGGTGTCCTATTTCCAGTCTCCGTGATAAGCACGCTGAAAGGTTTGTAATCAATTTCTGTCTGTCAAACCCAAATCCACCTCTTGCAAACATATTGCCTGGGCAAACTGGGACCGGTGTTCTGGCTCAGGTGCTGACCAAACGTGGCAGCAGAAAGAAGCCAGATATAAACGACCACGTGGTGTATGGTTCCATTTATATGAATTATCCAGAACAGGCAAAAACAGAGACAGACAGTAGATTGGTGGCTGCCTAAGCCTGGGGGTATGAGGAGGTGTAGAGACTGGGAGTTAAGGCAAAGGCAGGTAGAATATCTTCTGGGGGTAATAAAAAATATTCTAAAATTGACTGTAGTGGTGCTAGATGCACAACTCTGGGCACAGCCTAAAATGACTGAATTGTATGCTTTAAATGCATGAACTTTATGGTATGTGGATTACAACTCAATAAAGAATAAATGTCACAGCAGAACCGAGAGCAACAAAGTTAAAGTCAAGAGGCCTCATGACTCTCTCCTCATCAGGAAAGTCCTTGTGTTTTTGGTTTGGTGTTGGCTCCGCTATAGGCTATAGACCATGTGGAATAAAAACCTACAACATGCAAGAGACAGTCTCCTCCGTGTATTGGCCCTTTGCCATTTCTTCTTTCCTTCTGTCAGAATTTTGGGTATTCTAGGAAGCTGCTAAATGGCTGCCTGAATGAATTCACCTACAAAACTGTAGAGCGGTGGATCCATATACCGGTATGTCTCATTCATTGTCCTATCACTACTGCCATCCATTCAACACATCGTTGAGGGCCAACTTTATGCCAGACACTGTTCTAGGCAGTTAGGACTCATCACATCTTCACATTATGGCACTCCCAATTCTGCCAAAGAAGACAGAAAAACAGTAAACATTTAAAAAAATGGTAAATCATGTGGCGTATTAGCAGGTAATAAGTGCTCAGGGGGAAAAATGCAGAACAGGGTAAGGGGACTTTGGTAGCACAGGGTGGGAGAGGGGGAAACTTCAAATTTAAAGCAAGCGCTTAACCCACTGAGCCATCCCAGCTTTCCCTAAACTTCAAATTTAAAAAGGGGTGGGCTGACAAATCCCATTGAGAAGGTGTTGGGGAAGCCAGATGGCTCAGTGGGTTAAGCGTTCACCTTGCAGCCCTGGAGTCTAAGGATCGAATCCCAGCCCAGCCCATGTAGACCCATAGGCTGAACTGGGTGTGACCTCAGTGCAATTCTCTCGGGGTGTGCCTCCCATGCTGGAGGCCCCCAGCCCAGTTCCCACCCTGCACACCCCCGACCCCCTCACCTGTGTGGAATGAAACCGTGTCGAAAACTGATGATGTACAACTATGGAGACTGCTCTGGGCCCTTCCCCTTCTCTCTGTCTCTCTTGGTCTCTGTCTCTCTCTGTCAAAAACAATAAAAAAAAAATGAGAAGCTGTCATGTGAGCAAAGACCCGGAAGGAGGTGCAGGTGTGAGCCCTGAAGGTAGCTGGTGACAGAGCTGTCCTGGCCAAGGTACTACACCTAAGGCAGGAGCATGTCAGGGTAGCAGAGGTGAAGCCACTGAAGGAGTCGTGGGGAAGGAGGCAAAGGAAGCTGAGGGCGAGGAGCAGCAGCTCGCAGAGGGCATTGCTTGGGGTCTTGGGCCTGTCTTTTCTATTCTGTATTTTTGATGCTTGGACAGCCTGGTACCCAGCTGACCTGGAGGGACAGCTCCTCCCAGGATCAGCCATTTCCTAGAGTAAATATGCAAAGCAACTGACCCAGAGCCCATGCCCCCAGATGCCTTCTCTCCTGGGCTCTCACACACCAGGATTCCCAGCCTAATAAGGCCAGCACCAGCTACCAGAGAACTAGGGACCGCCCCTCCACACCAAAGCTGGTTAAAATCCTTTAAACCAGCCTATTCTAGACAGACTTCCCCACTCTGCCTGTATCTTCTGGCAGAAACCACAATAATGGCTGCGGCCCATGTGTTCCCTGCTCCCTCTGGCTCCTGACTGGGCCTGGTGCTTCTCCTTGGCCCTGTGGAGAGCGCCTCCTGCTTCTAGGAATCTAGGAGTCGAAAACCTTCCTCCACGCCAGTCATTTCCCTGTCTGCCTGTCTTACCAGCCCTGAGTAAAACAGATCCTGGTACCCTGAAAAGATGAGGTCTCTGGCCTCTGCCCTGAGAGAGATGCAGAACCCCTGGGTGGTTTCAAGCAGAGGATGGGCATAATGCAAGTTGCTGCTGCAGGACCATACAGGCTGCTGTTGAGAAGAGAGACGACAGGGCAAAGCTGGAGCTAAGAGGCCAGATGCTGGCAGCTGCAGCATCCTGGTAAGAGACAGCAGTGCTGGGACCAGAGTAGTTACTGTGAGAGTGGCTAGAACTCTATGCCAGCTATTACTATATCCTGAATGCAGAGCCTGCCCAGTTAGATGTGAGGTGTGGAAGAAAGAGTCCAAGGTGACTACGTTTGGCCCTGAGCAACGGATGAATAGCATTGGTATTCACTGAGATGGAGAAGGCTGTGACTGGAGCAGGTTTGGGGAGGACGGTTGGATTAAGAATTGAGTTTTGGGGATGTTGTCTTAGAGATGTCTATTAGCTCTCCCAGTGGAGATGCCAGGTAAACTGCTGGGTACACATGTTTGAAGTGTGGAGAAGTTAAGCTAGAAATGACTGGGAAGTGGTCAGCACATGGGTGGTGTTTGAAACCCACGAGACAAGGGGAAACTGCCAAGGAGAAAGAGATGTGGGTCCAGGTATCCCATTTAAATGTTTAGAGAGAAGATGAGGCCGCATAGGAAAACATGCACTGTGAGCAGGGAGAGTCCAGGAGAGTGTGTTGCCCTCGAAGCCACAAGAAGAAAGTATAACAAGGAAGAATGTGTGATCACCCGTGTCAGATGCTGCTAAAAGGTGGGCCCTAAGATCACACTGACCATGAGATGTGTTAATGCCACAGGCCCCTGGAGACCTTGACACGAGCTCTTGTTTCGGTCAGACCACCAGAGCAGGATTGAAGAAACGAGAGGACCAAATGCTAAACCACTCCACTTCGTGTGCACTGAAAGCTGGACAGAAGGTGTGGCTTTGCAGAGACGCAGTGAGCCAGGAGAAACGGGTGAGTCATGCTGGGCCCAGGTGATGTCAGCAGGAACAAGAAGTCATGGCTGACCGAATCTGAGCCTCTGAGGTCAGAGTTGGGGGTGAAGGGAGTAACGAGATAATGGCCTCAGATTAGCAGTGAGGAGCAAGAACATCAACCCTACCTCTAGGCTCAGTTAAAAAGAGGAGTAGCAAGCCACCCCTTGAGCAGTCGGCAGGGGAAGTGGTGTCTTCCATAGGACAAGGCGGTGCTGGTATTCAGCTACATTCCGGGGGGCACAGTGCAAAATTCAGGTGTCGAACACAATAGGGGATAGAATGGAAGGTGTGCAGATAAGCTCCCTGCTTTCCTGCGACTCTTGTTCTACTGAAGGGAGACAGAAACAGACAGAAGATGTAAAAAAATAAATAAATAAGAGTGAGCGGTGCAATAAGAATAAAAGAAAGGGATGTGGTGAGAGGGGCTAAGCTGCTTCTTTCCTTGGGTGAGAGTGTCTCTGAAGAGCCACTGATAAGGCTCAGACAGTAAGAGGGAGCCAGGGAAGGGCCTTCCAGGCATAGGCAACAGCCGAAGCCACGGCCCCCAAAGGAGACAGAGCTTGGTGTCTTCCAGGGACAGAAAGGAGGTCCGTGTGGCTTAGCCAGCAAGGAGGACCTTCACGGGCAGTCACATTCTTGTAAAACATGTACATCTTATTGTATGAATCGTACCTCAATAATGTTGATTTAGTTTTTTAAAGTATTACTCTAGTGTGAGTGCAGGAGGGACTGGGGTGGTGAGTGCAGACATGGGGAGGTGACCCCTAGGCCACTGTGGGAATCCCGGACAGGGAGACAATGGATTGAGGGGATGGCAACAGAGTGGGAGGGAAGAGACGACTACAGGATCATTGGGGGCGTTTGGTAGCCAGGGTGTGCTGGCATATAAAATGGGCGGTAAGGAAAAGAGAGCGGCAGGGCTTACTTCTGCAATTTTGGTTTGAGTGATTGAATGAGGGACAGTGGAGGCAGAGGGAGTCCTCATGTGACAGACAGGGTGGGATTCCTGAGTCAAGGGTTATACGTTTACATAGGGGACCCACAGAAGACCCACCACAGGAAACAAGTCATAGGAGAGGTTTATAAGGTGCTGAGGGTTCAGGGAAAAAGTGACTCTCCCATGGTTCAGAGGACTCGTGAAGCCGCCAGGAGACAGAGCCCAGGTAAGCACACCCCTCCACTGCGCACCCTAAAATAACGCTGGAATCATAGCAGATAAGATGCCAGTGAAGCTACATTTTCTCGTGTAATTCCTTTCATAACTGTAAAAACCATGTCAGCTTTGCTCTCATCAAAATAGGAAGCATTCATCAAAATAGCATTCAATGTAGAAATAAAATTTCTTGGCCACACCAGCCTTTTTGGGTTGAATGTTATTTACATATTTATGTACTAGACATTCAGTTTGATGGTACAAGCATGAGCTCTTAGATCAGCACTGAAGTTAGCAGCTGCGAGGTGAAGTCTCCTCACTAGGGGTGGGTGGTGTCCCATGTCTTTAATATGTCTCGTCGGGAAAAGAGAACTAAAGTTAGAGGACTTGCAGCAATAACGGAAACCTTTGGCTACTTCTGTCACAGAATGTTGGCCATGCTTTATTCAGTGCAGTTGAGCTGACTAGTTCAGTGGTTTTTAAAGAAGTGTTTTTGTGTGAGACTGTGATTAACCATCTGAATTTGAAATCGAATAGAAATAGGATGAGCCTTTTATATTTGCTGCATTGGGAACTTTCTTACAAGATTTATTGATTGAAAGTCAATTATAAATGGATTTTTTTATATTTATACGAGACTGAAATCCCAGAATGGCTAACTCATGTTGGGGAAATGTTGTGAAAATTGATTCCAGCGATCTGGTTGGGTAGTTAATTGTACTTAATTTAATGCATTGTGGTCAGAATATATCACAAAGTTCAGTAAAACTGTTTCTCTAAGTTAAATATATTATGGAAAATGTTCATGAGAAACTCTATTTACAATCTTTGTGGTTTCAGAAGACATGTTCATTGCAACATTATTTATAATAGCCAAGATATAAAAGTAACCTAGATGTCCAATGATAGACAAATGAATTAACAACGTGTGGTGGGAAGCCGGGATGGCTCAGTGGGTTCAGCACTTGCTTTGCAAACCCAGGGTCCAAGGATCGAGTCCTGGTCCCAGCCCATGCAGACCCATATACTGAACTGGGGTGTACTTCCTGTGTGAGAGGTCCCCAGTTTGGCTCCCACCCTGAGCAACCCCACACCCACCTGTGTGGAATGAAACTATGTCAAAAACTAATTACGTGCAACTATGGAGACTGTTCTGGGCCCTCCCCATTCTGTCTGTCTGTCTCTGTCTCTCTATCTGTCAAAACAATAAAATAAATCTTAAAAAAAAAAAGATGTGGTATACATATATATATATAATGGAATAATATTGAGCCATAAAAAAGAATGAATTCTTGCCTTTTGTGACAACATGGATGGACCTAAAGGGTGTTTATTATATGCTACATAAAATACTCAGACAGAGAAAGACAAATACCATGTGATTTCACTTATTTGTGAAATCCAGAAAATGAAACAAACAAAAACAAAACAAAACATACACAAATTTGTGGATACAGAGGATTAACTGATGGTGCCACAGGGGAGAGGAATGAAGGGATAGGTGAAAAAGGTGAAGGGGAATAGAGGTATAAGCTTCCAGTTATAAAATCAATAATCCACGGGGATGTAGTGTACAACACAGGGAAGACATATTAAAGACATGGGACACCACCCACCCCTAGTGAGGAGACTTCACCTCGCAGCTGCCAACTTCAGTGCTGATCTAAGAGCTCATGCTTGTACCATCAAACTGAATGTCTAGTACATAAATACGTAAATAATACTCAACCCAAAAAGGCTGGTGTGGCCAAGAAATTTTATTTCTACATTGAATGCTATTTTGATGAATGCTTTCTATTTTGATGAGAGCAAAGCTGTAATAACTTTGCACAGTAACACATGGTTACCAGGCATTGTGGTGCTCGCATTGTGAGCTATATAAATGTCGAATCACTATGTTGTACACCTGGAACTAATGTAAGACTGTAGACTGTAGGCCAATAATAAAAAATTTTTTAAAGTGTGTGTGATTATCCATGACAGATGTATGTCTGAACTATCCTTGGTGACTTGTCAAGTATTTGTCTGAATTATTCTTTTATGAGTAAGCAGAACTACAAAATGGAAACCAGTCCATATAAGTTATATTATCTCATAGTAAATTTATGTAATACATCTCTTACATTAAATACCAAGAGACATTTTCATATTTATTGATATAAAATCAATTCTTCTTGTCTCCTCTAAATAAATGTAGAAGAAACATTTACAGAACATGACTTTGAACATATATAAATATATACCCTTATGCCTCAGTCCTGTTCTGCAGGGAAGAGGTGATGTTTGAACTGAGCCTTGAAAATTTCAAGAAGCAGTAACGCAAAAGGAAGGTAGTTCAAACCAGGCCTCCTGCAGGGAAAGGCGTGGAGGTGGGAGAAACATAGTGGGTGCTGCTTGGCCTGCTTAGGGTGTAAGTGGGGAAGTGTTTGGAAAGCTAACTGAGGACCAGACTGGAAAGCCCATTAGGGCTGCCTGAATAGTGCCCGAGCAGCGAGGGATTCTGAGCAGGAGGGTGGCAGGATCAGAGCTGAGCATTAGAAGGTTATTCCGGCATAAATGCAGCTAGGGAATTGCAACTCCTATTCCTGAGGGTACATGAGAGATAGAATTTTGGCTCTAAAATGTGTCCGTATGTCTCATATTGTTTCTGCAGAATGGATGAAGCATTTGACTTATAAACTGTTATATGAGGGGGACCCCAAAAACCCAGAAATTAGTTATTTAAAAAGTCATGTATTTATCCTTAGATGTTTAAACTTCAATCACCTTCAAAGTACTCTCTGATGCAATACACCTATTGAGACACTTTTTCCACTGCTCAAAACAGTTTTGAAACTTGTTGATGGTGATGCCTTTTAATGCTTCTGCCATTTTGTTTGTTTGTTTCACCTCTTCCACATTGGCCAAATATTTTCCTCTGAGGATTTTATTTCATCTAGGGAAACAAAAGTAGTCACTTGGGGTGAGATCAGGTGAATAGGGAGGGTGGGGTACGGGAGTCATGCAGGTTTTGGTCAAAAACTGCTGAACACTCAGTATGGTGTGGGCAGGTGCATTGTCATGCCACACATTGTTCGTATAAATCACCCACCATGAAATGCGCAAACATGTTGAAAGAAGCTCCAAAACAATGTGCTGAAGCCAAATGCAGCCTCTCACAACAACACCAGCTGGTCCACTGATGCAGACGGGAGCCTAGAATACTCACCTAGCAAAGCCTGTACGACAGAGCCTCGCCCACCGGAAGATACTTCTGTGGGTATTTTTTTGGGGGGGGGTCCCTCATTGTATATTGTCCTTGAAAAGCATTGTCATTGTCAAGAGATTTATTTTTTATGTCCTGAGTTCTGTTTTCAGATAGCTTACATTTTAGTTAAAAGACAAGGCTAGCATACATGAAAGAACAATGAAAATCAAGATTCAGTTCAGACTAGGAGGAGAGCCAAAGAGGAGAACATCACTGAGAAACTATGGGAAAGTGTCAGGAAAACCCCAAAGTGGGGCACCCCCAAGGTGGGGAGGAGAGGGAGGGCTTGGGGGGCATGGGGAGGGGGCAAATGTAAAAAAATAATAATAATTAAAAAAAAGTGATTAGGCAATACTGTCAAAAAAAAAAAAAAAGCCATCACTTAAAACTAAGGTTGAACTTTAACAGTTAAAAAAAACTAATCCAATAAATTTAACAATAACAACAACAAAAAACTACCGTAAGGTTGACATATAAATTATATGTCAATTGATTTACTTTAAAGATTTAGTTTATTGTTTTTGACAAAGAGACAGAGACAGAGAGACAGAGAGAAAGGGGACTTGAGCAAAAAAAAAAAGGATTAAGAATGAAGGGGATTAATAGATAATGGCTCTTAAGTAAGGCGTTGTGAACACTCTTAGTTGACTGTCAAGTATCCTATGTGTTCTTTTTTATCAGAATTTGCCAGTGATTGGTTCAGGGATTCAGGCTTAAGCCAATCAGGACATTGCATTCTTCTAGCAACTACTTATTATTGGTCTAAGGATGAACAGGTGATTGCGGCGCTCACTAACAGTGGAAGAACTGTTATTCCACAGTTGGAGGAGAGGCTCTCTCAACAAGGCAGCATGACGTCTCTGTTGCTGTTGGTAACTGTGACTCTGAAAGAAGGCAGCCAGAGGACAACGTCAGCATGTGAAGAAGGGCAGAGTGACGGACTTGTGGAGATACGGAGAGGAATCCTGATCATTCCATGATCAGAGCTGCCCTACCAGTATGCTGGGACTTCTCAATATGAGACCTAATCCATTTTCTAGTTTTGAAGTTCAGCTTTTTGTTACTTGCAGCTGAGGATATCCTGAGTGATAGATAGCTGTGCCAAAGTTGGTGTACCCATCCCAGAAAGAAAGGCTGAGGGAGAATTAATGAAATACACAGGCTATGTTTTGAAGAAATCTATCTTTCTTGCTCTTTTCATTTGTTTAAATATTTATTTTATTGTTTGAGAGGAGAGATATGAGAGAGGGAAAGATATGAGAGAGGAGAGAGAGAGAGAAGGGAGAAGGGAGAAGGGACCAGAGCCCAGAGCAGTCTCCATAGTTGTACATCATTAGTGGTGACATGGTTTCATTCCACACAGGTGGATGTGGAGCCGCACAGGGCAGGAACAGAACTGGGGGCCTCCTGCATGAGAAGGGAGAACCTTTGTTACTGTGCCAACTGCTGAGCTCTCCCACATGCCCTTGCTTGCTCTTTTTGATATGTACATCTCCACAGATATATTAGAAAAACCAAACTAAACCAAACAAATGAGGTCAAAGGAAGTTGTAATTGGAAGATAACTGGTACCTAGGGTTAGGTTATAAGAAGATTCTAAACATTCTCAGGGCTTGGCTGTAGACTTCAGGCAGTCTCCCCATTCTCTGCCTCCCAATTGTTGAGTGGGTGACATCAGCTAAGGGGATCAGAGTCATTGAGATTATTTAACTATCCATTCATTCAGAGGACTCATGGGAGTAAAATATCCATGAAACCATCTGGCTCTGGGTGTCCTGAGGTTTTGGTTTCATTGTAGTCTAGTCCAGAGAAGAAGGCGCCTCTAATTTCAGCAGGCCCTAGAGTATGATGGCTGCAATGGATAGGGAAGACTTAATGGAGGAAAGAAACCAATTGGAGGTAGCTGTTAAATTCTGTTATTATTTGTCATTTTTCTAATAGAAAGGCTAATTTTTAAAAGTAAAATATTTAGTAGTTTGGATTAAAAAATAAATTCATCATGTTATTTATTTATCTATTTATTTACTTATTTATTGTGTCGTATCTGTGGATCAATGGCTCTTGACAGAAAACGGGCCTCATCCCATATATATCAATGATATCTTGAATATGTCAAAAATTAGTACGTAGGTAGAAAAATTGAAAGGAAACAACCAAACCCTCTTTTGCTGGAAAACTCTGATGGCTCCCCATTTACGAGCAGTGTGGGTTCCTAACCTGGTGCGTGATGTCTTCCAGACCTGGCCTTCCTTTCCCCTTCTTCACACACACACCTGATGACAACTGCCCTGTACTTTTACAATTCCCTGAATCTGCACCCATACTTTCTTAGCTCCCTGCCACTGCCTTGAATGTTCTGCCTCCTTACCTTC
>PVKE010019601.1:0-28328 GCA_004027555.1 Craseonycteris thonglongyai | reverse complement strand
ATAAGGTTTAAAATGGATAAAAAATCTACAAAGAATCTTTGGATAGGAGGGGAGAAAATCCAGTGTAATTACTGGATATATGCAATCTTATTTTATTGAGGTAGATTAAAGAGTAAATAATTTTTTTTTACATTTTTTATAGTTTTTGACAGAGAGAGAGAGAGAGATACAGAGACAGAGAGAGAACTGAACTGGGGGAACTCCCCAGTTCAGCATATGGGTCCACACAGGCTGGGGCCGGGATTTAATCCCTGGTCCCCGGCGCTGCAAAGTGAGCATTCAACCCACTGAGCCATCCCGCCATCCCCTAAAGAGTAAATAATTATCTGTATTTGAGACTAAAATGTGGATGTCACTTGTAATAAATGAGTAGGGCATAAACGCTGGGCAAAATATTAGAACCATTAACTTTATTTTACAGTTACTGATAGAAGCACTTCATAAGTACAGTTGAATCTCAGCTTTTGTCAGGGAGCTATCGACTGGTAGGTATCATAACTTCTGATATAAGCAACCAAGCACTTCATTATATCTATGTTGTGACTGGCCTTGAAAGTTAACATTGTCACTGTTAGTGATACTGGAATTTTTTAGTTTTTTTTTAGATTAGTAGCCACACACCCTAATGAAGAGTTCAGATATAAAGACCCTCATGATTTTAAATAGTATTCTTATAAACTGATTTAAACAAATCAGATCTGTGTTTCATGTTGTCATTCCTTTTGGTTAACCATTTAATAACTTAGATCCATGCCATGCAAATTTAGTTTACCATTAGGGCTCGTTCAAGGAGAATTCTAATAAGATTTGTCTTTAGTGTTGATCATGAAAATAAACCAGACTTAATTTCCAAGTGTGCAAAAGAGACTTTGAATTTAGGGGAAAGAAAAATATTTTCGGATGTTTTGAAAAGCCAACAAGGGATATAGGAGGATTCAGAGTTTACAGCCAGAATTTTTTTCTGTTTCTTTACCTTACTAAATTTTATAAAAAGTAATATATTAGAGTTGTTGTGCCATAAATTATGTTATGTTGCTGTATATTGGACATAAATTTAGCTTGGTTTTTCAGTGCTCTTTGAAATGCTTAATGATCAGAAGTCAGAACAATGGGTCCCTTCTCTTAAAAATAAAAAGAAAGGGAAGCCAGGATGGCTCAGTGGGTTAAGCGCTCACTTTGCAGCGCTGGGGACCGAGGATCGAATCCCAGCTCCGGCCTGTGCGGAACCATATGCTGAACTGGGAGCTCCCCAGTTCAGTTCTCTCTCTGTCTCTGTATCTCTCTCTCTCTCTCTCTCTGTCAAAATAAATAAATAAATAAAAATATATTTAAAAAATAAATAAATAAAAAGAAAGAAGCTTGGAGGCACAAGGGAGAGAAAGAGGCAATGAGAGAAGGAGAAAAAGAACAGAGAATGAAAGACAATTTGAAATGAGCCAGTCTTCACAAATGATAGAAGTAATGTATCTAACTTAACTTTATCTCCTTTTATTTCACTCAAAGTCAAAAATCCACTTAAACTCACATGTAATGGAAAAAGCATCTGTGTTTTTCCGTATTAACTTCTTTTATTTGTTGACATTAGGGCTTAATCATTGGTTTTGAACCTCTGCATATGATTTACTTATGATTTTTAGGTTGAGTCACACCATCATGGCCAAACCAACCGAAGCATTAATTTTGTGGGCATTAACCCACCATGGCTGATGAAAGGAACTACATGTTATTAAATGTAGCATTTACAGATTTACTGTTCATATTTGTTTACTGGGGCCAGCATAATAAATTACCACAAACATGTTGGCTTAAAACAGCAGAAATGTATTCTTTCACAGTTCTGGGGATAAGTGTTCTTAGGGCCACACTCCCTCCAAAGACTCTATGGAAGAATTCTTCCTGTTTTTTTCCAGCTTCTGGTAGCTCCAGGCATACCCTAGTTTGCAGTTGCCTAACTCCATGCTTGGTTTTCATATAGCCTTCTCTATGTGTGTGTTTTCTCATAAGGACATTTGTGTCCTATAAAGATATTTGTCATTGGATTTATAACTCACCAAGATAATCCGTGATGATTTCTTATTAACTTACATTTACAAAATCCCCTTTTACAATTAAGATTACATTCACAGTTCCTAGAGGGTTAGGGCATGGGTGTATCTATTTTGGAGGGCCACTATTGAACCCACTACAGCTATATTGGTCACAGAATCAGATGTGTTGTCATGAATAGATATACCCAATATTAATTTGTCCTTATACATTTTTGTGAATTTATAATAACCTCTTAGTGAAGAACTAACGAGAACTGCAAAATTCTATGTAAATTCTACACATTATTAGATATAGGAAATTATTTTCATGCTTATTATATTATGAAGTTCTTGGATCCTAATAGCAACATACTTTGTATAGAAGTGAGAAGGATCAAGATCACATAATAATGAATTATAAGTTATAATTTCTAGCCATTGTATTTTATATTTATTGCTTCAATAATTTTTTATAATTCTGTAAAATTTACCTACATACTTATACTCCATACCTCCTAATCTAAAAATAGGTTTTAAATAATGAGAAATCTCTTATAAAGCACATATCCTATTTTGTACTGAGAAAAAACTCATTTTATATCATAACTAATTGTGATATTCACATATATATAAATATATATTTATCTACACATATAAATAAAATGGCATATATTTACTAATCACACTATTGTTTGAATATACATGCATTTCTGTTATTTAGATCATTTTTTTCTGTCTTTCAAGATGTTTCAGTACTCAAAAATGAGCACAAACATTTTGCAAAGTATCATTTTGAAGGGTACTATCAAATTTTTATCTCCATGGAAAATTTATTTTAGTTATTACCATGTAGATTTACCATAAATTAGTCTATGGAAATCTCAAGTATCTGAGGTGTCAAACAACAACCAGGGTAGTTGTCACAGAATACAGCTTGGGACTACTGCTGTGATCTGTAGAGCAGCAGTTACTTTGCTCACTGCATTCTTTTCTTTTCTTTTCTTTCTTTTTTTTTTTTTATTGTTTTTGACAGAGAGAGAGAGAGATACAGAGACAGAGAGAGAACTGAACTGGGGGCACTCCCCAGTTCAGCACATGGGTCCACGCAGGCCAGGGTTGGGATTCGATCCTCGGTCCCCGGGGCTGCAAAGTGAGCACTTAACCCACTGAGCCATCCCGGCTTCCCCTACATTCTCTTCAAAGCCTCTTTTCAAACTTGTCTGCCCTACTCATAGTCTATGTCATCGTATCTGTCATTTATAGGCAGACAAATGAGACATCAGAGAGGACATGGTTTTCCATTCTGTAATCACTGTCTTTAGAGTCATCCGTTTTTCATCTTTTCCACGTCAGGATCACAGAAAGGAAAGGGAAAGTTTCCATCTCTTCCTGATTCCAGCATGAAATATCTATCTAAAAATAGCTCCATCTCTTTACTTCATGTGCTTCCCTTTTCCTCTTTCTCCACACATCCACACATCATGGCTCACTCTCTTGAGTCATGTTTGTAAACACCAGCAAGCTTTTCTTTTTCATTCTCACGCAACTGATTCAGTGTGAACCTTTAGTTTTATTTTGATGTTGAGTGGTCGGGAATGAATAATGGTGAACAGGACTTGACAAGAAATAACACTGAATAATTCAACTGAACCAGGTGGGGGTGGGTTGGAGCGGGGTGGGGAGTGATAAACGTTTTCTCAAGTTTCAAACAAGAAAATATTCATATCACATGGGTTTTCAGTAGAATATAGTCACATTTAGCTTAATGGTATATGAAACAAATGCTGTAATACATTAAATCCTTTGTTGTTTCCTATTTCTATTTCTTCATGAATGGCTTTGAGAATTGATTAACTTAAAATTTACAACATTCTAGAAACATCAAGAATGGTGAAAGTGGGAGGGCCAGGACGGCTCGGCGGGTTGAGCGCTCGCTTTGGAGCCCCGGGGACCGAGGATCGAATCCCAGCTCCGGCCCAGGCAGGACCCACATGCTGAACTGGGGAGTTCCCACAGTTCGGTTCTCTAGCTGTCTCTGTCTCTGTCTCTCTCTCTCTCTGTCAAAAGTAAAATAAAAATAAATATGCACTGAAGATAAAATAATTACTCTCTATAAATATAAAAAGATATAAAAAAAAAAAGAATGGTGAAAGTTCACTGAAAAGGATATGTTTGTCTAAATTTGAGGTGCTATTTTAAAGTGCTTGTTCTTTATATAGAAATTACCGAATGCTTACAAATACACTATCTCATTTAATCCTGACAGCAGCCCTGGGGAAGATAATAGTAGTGCTTGCTTGCTTGCTTTCACAGTGGTAGAAAATGAAGTGCTGAGAACTAAGAAATGGGTGAAATGTAGATGAAATGGGCTTGGGAGCCCGTGATCTCAGGAATAGTGAACAACTTGGACCCTGTTTGTTTGTTTGCTTGACTGTTGTCACCTATGATCCCCATGGTACCATTAAGGGCGTATCACAGCATACTTCAGCCCCCAAATAATTCTCATAGCACTCTTATGAGATAGAAATTATATTACCTTTCTTGTTTTATATTTGAGGGTATTAAGTGGGGAAACGTTAAGAAATGTGCCCAAGGTCCCATAGCTCATACCTTAACCCTGGCAACCTACCTCCAGCATCCGTTTCTTATTTGTCTCGTTTCCCCTTAAGCTGGGTATATAAATAGAAATGAGCTCTATTCACTGTACTGCTCCATATTGATTTATATTCTCTAGCTTAAAACTTAATATTATGTGTGTGTGTGTGTGTGTTTACTCACTGCCTTTGTTGGCCTTGATGCAGAAACAAATCTAAAATCTCAGTGGCTGACAACAAACTCATATTTCTTAGTCAAGTTACATGCCAACAGCTACAAATCAGCTTCTGTGGCTATCCCCTATGTCTCCTTATTCTGGGGAAAGTTAATCCTCTTACCAGGAAGAGAGCTAACACGTGGAAACAATCACACAATCCACCACAGCCATTAACTAAACTCTTGGTGCCTCTGAATAGCCCACTCTTGGCCACTACACATGTGATCACAATATGCTGAGGCCAAAAGCTCAACCTCTTTTCATAAGCAGAAGCAAAAAAGAAAAAGCAGATTCAGAGTAACTCAAATATTTTTACATGTCTCAAATTTATTAATTGTACTTAGTTGTATGGAGATGATAAGTGTAAAAAATTCAGTAACAGCAGTCCTCATTCTGCTTCATCGTGTTCTTTGACTCCTGAAGGTTAAAAAAAAATTCACATGGCTTATAATTTACAGTTTTTTTTAATAGTAATTATATCAGTATAATTTCATTCAGTTTGCCTCATCAGTAAATTTTCCAATGGACCTAGCCCTGGGCCAGGAGTTAACATTAACAATACTGAGTTTGTTTATAGAGTGTATATATATATATATATATATATATATATATATATATTTTTTTTTATTTTTTTTTTGAGGGAAGGTGAGAGAGAGAAGGAGGAGGGCCCAGAGCAGTCTCCATAGTTGTACATCATTAGTTGTGACATAGTTTCATTCCACAAAGGTAGATGTGGGGCCCCATGGGGTGGGAACTGAACTGGGGGCCTCCTGCATGGGAGACGAGAACCTTCGCTGCCAAGCCATCCTGGAGGTTACCAGTTGCACCACAGTTCAGCACATGGGGTTGCATGGGCTGGGGCTGGGAAATGAACCCCAGACCTCACAATTGAGAGACAAGTGCCCAACCGCTAAGCTAATCCAGCATCCTTTACATTCATGTTTTTTTGAGACTGATGAACTGCTAGAGAACAAGGTCATTATTCATCTTAGCAAGGAGGGCACTGCTAATACATAGTGAACACCTAAAAAATCCTGAATGATGGCCAGATTAACTGGACAGATGGAGACTGAAAGTTTCCAGATGTATCTCTCCCTCTTCCACAGGAACTTCTCCTTGCAGAAAAGTGGGCTAAAATGAACAAGCTCCCCTTTCCAAAGATTGATCCTTATGTGTTCGATCGAGAAGGACTTAAGGAGTGCTATGTCTTTAAACCCAAGAATCCTGATGTGGACAACGATTGCCCAACTATTATTCACTTTGTTCTGGCCAACATCCACTTCAGAAAGTACAAGGCTCCAGGTACGCCAGGAAGAAATGATTTTCGGTAAAGTAGAAATCTGGTAAAGGCGCAAGACTGAAAGCAAGACTGGCATTTGCTATACCAGCTATTACCATTTTGAATGCTTCTCTTACCTTCATATATAGCTGCTATCCTGAGATACCCCCCACCCCACACCAAGTAGTTCGCACCATCTCACTCCCAAGATCCTTTGGGTTCTTTACAATTCAGAAATTGGAGAGTTCCCAACGAGCTTGGTAAAAACAGATCTGGGGCTTTACTCCAAAACATTGAATTATGTTTGTTCTGATTGGGTGGTGCTCTTATTATAGAGCTACAGGTCCTAGGGTTTAAATATTTTGAATATCACTGTTGTTCAGGGAGCCCTTGTTTTAGGACATATCATGTACAAGTTCTGGGGATATTAGCTGACCACAAGATGAGTGCAATCTAGCAGGACAACGTGGCTGGTAATGTCATGTTACCATGTTGTATTTCATAGAAAAAGAGAATCAAGTTCAAAGCACAGTCATGCTGCTGAAGCATATTCAGAGGAGCCTATACCCTCTTCAGTATCTTGGGAGACCTAGAGATTGATGGGATGCTAAAGGCCTAAAAATCGTATTATTTTAGGACCAAAACAAAACAAAACAAAACAAAACAAAACAAAACAATGTAGTTGTAAAAGGAAAGACAAAAAAATAGTCCTGGAAGACTTGACAGGGACTATAAAGAAGAAAGTGATCTTTTTCTAGTTGGTGGAGAAAGATAGAGAAAGGATCCATAAAGATGGGAGTTAGGAGTCATACTTTAAAACAAGAGAAGAAAGAATTTGCTGTCCTTTTTAATTATTGAGCAGTGGAGTACTTGAAACCTATAGAATTTTCTATCACTTAATTCTCAAGGAGACACTGTACGGGAGATTTCTGTGACATGAAGATAATTAGATAAGGTTTGGTTTGGGTTCCCTCAGAAACAGATTCTGAGCAAAGGATTCAAAGGTTAATAGTTCATTTGGTTGAGCTAGGAAACTTCAGTAAGAAAGAGGGAGTGATCAGTGGAAGGAAGGCAGACAAGAAAAGATGTGTCAGTGAGCCAGCAACAGTCAATCCTGCTGGGAAACCCTGCTAGGAAACCCCAGGACCTGTGCTCTAGAATCATCCTTCCCACCCCCACAGCAAGAGACAAGGGAACTGGGGTATTTCTAGCCTAACTCTCTAAGATCTTTGGCTGACTGTTGTCTGGGGCGGAGTGTTCTTTACCAGGATTTGCAACCTGCTGCAAGTGAGCCAAGCAGCCTTCCACAGTTGCAGGGAGGGGCAGGAAGCCCTTAGGCAGAGGGATGTAGGTCCTGGCAATTGGAAGTTGCCCAGTTAAAACACACAGAAACCCTCACCCTGGGAATGTGGGTGGGGGCTCAGCAATGTATACTGCAGATTACATGGCCCCAGGGGAGGGGGAGGGGACTTGGCAGGGAGGGGGAATCTCAATGTTATGTTTATGACCATTTGAAACTTTTATTTCCTGGGTTTTAGAAATATTTTGTAGTTTTCAAAATAACACTGTTTGAGACTCTTCCAATATTTAGGTGTTCTGAGAGAAACGAAGGAAGAGAAAGACTTAGCTGATTTTGATATTTTTGATGACCCCGAATCACCATTTTCAACCTTCAACTTTCAATATCCAAATGAAGCATTCAAAAGGCTGCATGATCTGATGTACTTCAATACCCTGAACAACATAGATGTAAGTGTCTCCTCTGATCATTGACTCTGTCAAATAGTTCCTGTCACAAGAACCTAACAATACCTCTTTTCAGTTCTTTGAAAATAAAGTTTGTGAATGACACCACCCAAATCACACCATTTCACTTTTCATGCAACATTGTATTAGTCTCCAGAAGAATCCTGTAAAATTCACAAATAAGAAAACTAATGCCACCAAAATGGCAAAGCCTACATTTTATACTATTCTTTGATTGGCAGATTGGTTAATTCTCACCTTCTTTGCCTAAGTTTCTAATGTATTTGTCATAAAGTAAAATAAATTCAAAGTAGGAAGAAGAGTAGTAAAGAACAAACTATAAAAGTAGGAAAGTGAATGTAACCAGTAGTGTAGTTAATCTGCAAAAATATCATGTGGTTTAATGGATACACTCATGCTCTTAAATGTCTTTATTTTCCTGGATTTGGGGAATATTGGCAGAAGTAACAGACTTCCCATTTTTGCCCTTGATATATCTTTAGAAACTTTAGAAACAAGTCATTCTCTTATGTATAATTGTTCCTATCACTAGTATATCTATCTGCTGCTAAGATTCTCTGTCCCCATGAAATTCTTTAGCGTCTAACTCACCATGTTGGAACACGGTTGTGTAATTGGAATCTCACTGGCTTATAGTTCCATGTCAGTGTCTGACAAATTATTATCAGTTGTGAAAACCCAGGTTTGTTAGCCTAATTGGATTTTTCATATTAGAAAAATAGAATAACAGAGAAAAAAATGAAAAACATGAAATGGAGAGGGAATGGCATCATATATAATTTGCCAGTCTTTTTGGAGACTGTATGAATGGCTCAAAAGAACACACTGTTTGTGGATGAGTGTTCCTTGTATATGAGATTTAATTAGATTTTATGAACTAATAGAAATTTGACACCTAGTTTGTTTGTTTAGTTTGGCCTGAGACTAGTAATGATCAATTGTGTGCAGTTAAAACAGTTATAGTGTAGTATATTTATTAGAATCTTAATTTTTTTGTAAATGCAGGAATTTCTCCCCAATAAGCTTCATTTCCTGTAACTTCAAAGTGCTTTCTTGTACCCTTCCTTTATGAATAATGTGCAATAACTCATGTAGAGAATGCCTAGCAAGTTTTATAGCATATATCATTTTCTAAATGCATTAATTTTTTTTTCTTTTACCTTACAAGCAGTGGACATCTGAAATCCATATGCTACATTGTTTCTGTGGTGATGGTGACTATTTAAAAAATATTAAGAGTAAATTAGTATTTCAATCTGATATATAGGGAGCAGTCATTCTCAAAAAAGAGTTGTGCTGTTGATAAAAGAACTAGGGGAGGGAAGCCGGGATGGCTCAGTGGGTTAAGCGCTCACTTTGCAGCACCGGGGACCAGGGATCAAATCCCGGCCCCGGTCCATGTGGAACCATATGCTGAACTGGGAGCTCCCCCAGTTCAGTTCTCACTCTGTCTCTGCCTCTGTATCTCTCTCTCTCTCTCTGTCAAAAATAAAAATAAATAAATAAATAAATAAATAAATAAAAAGAATTAGGGGGCAATAGAGTAAAACTATTTCAGTATGAAGCCAATAAACTCAAAACTATATATTTCATGGGGTGACATGTATTATACTTAGTCATCTTCGAATGGAAAAAAATATAGATTGTAGGAATATATAAATAACTTGGACTTTAGAATATAAAAGGTATACACACACATCTGTGTATCCATATGTGGGTCTACATCTGTGTGTGTGTGTGTATATCACACACACATATATACACGAGGGTAGTCTGGACAGAATCCAGCCATGAATGCTTCTATTTTTCATAATATATGGCTGGATACTTTCCGGACAGCCCTCATATATATGTATATATGTGTGTACACATATGCAATTTAATCAACTACATTTTCCTCCTTGTTTTCAGTTTTAGTTTATATAAAACCTGCTAAGCTATTTGCTACAAAAAAATGATACAGCTTTATTTATATTTTTTACAAAGATTCTTCAAAGTACTTTTATAACACATAGGTAGAAAAGTTAAAGCCTGGACCAAAATAGACTTAATTCCAAAATAACCAACCTGATTTATAGCTCATCCCATGTTGATTTTCCATAAGCCATTTAATTAAGCAGGTTTTAATTGCTTCCAAAAACTTTTCTGGCATAGCTCGTAGAAGCAACATGATGGGCTTTATATCCAGTTCAGATTCCAGAGGGGCCACTTGTAAGACTTTGAATACTTACATGTTTTGGGCCTCATCTCTAAAACAGACAACAGCATCATAATGGCAGTGCTGAGTCTTGAATCAGGTGAGTAGGAACAGTGTCCTGCAAACAGAAGCTGCTCAGTAAATGGGAACTCGACCTATGTGATTCTGAACCCCTTATCATGATGGATAAACCTCAAGGCCTTTGCAAATTCATTCAAAAAATATTGATTTACAGCCTAGGCTGTTACTACCTGCATGCAGACAAGTCTATACAGGTAATAGCAGCCTAGGCTGTAAATCAATATTCTTTCAATGAATATGCGCACTTCATACCCAGATGAGACTTCCAGATTTCACAGAGGTTTTTTTCACTCCCTTAAGGTGATTCCCATGTCTCCCTCTTTTCATTGAGAAAACGTATTTTATCATAAATAAAGCATCTTGGTAAGTGATAATAAAGAGCAACAAAACAGCTAAGGTAGGAGCTGATGAGTTCAGCATTAGCCAAATCACTCATTCCCACACCGTCTGAATGGCGTAGGTTACTAATTCACACTCCAGCATCACAGCACATACTTACCTGCTGTGGACTGTCAGAAGTGCTTGCAAATTTTGGACACTATGAGTATAAACTCTTCTAATGCAAAGACACTCATTGCCAAGTCCCTAGAAGACAGTTTTCAAGTTTGTGGCCCAGGAGCACTGCGGCATAAGGCACACTTTCATCTTCAATTTACGCTCTGACACCAAGTTTCACTTTGAAAAGGTCACCCATCTTTGACAGCTGTTTGCTTCTGGGGCTTCGTTTCCCACCCATGATCCAAGCTTAGCTCTGCTGAAGCTAAATTCCAGTTCTGCTTTTGGAAGCCTGCTCTGGTTGTGCTCACTTCGTGACAGCGGCCTGAGTTTGTCATTAGCATCAGCATCAGCTGTCTGCTCTTACTCAGTCCTCCCGAATTCCTTTCCGCTGAACATCACTTGGTGCTTCTACACTGGCCATAGTTCATGTTTGCGTGTTTTTTCAGACACCTCACCTATGGTGACTGATACTGGCAGACGTGTGGTATGTGAGACATGGAGAGGCTTTGGAGTCAGACCAAATTGGGTGTTCAAATTCTTGCTGGCTGCCTCTTGGCCACATGATCTTGGTTCAACTTTCCAAATTGCACCTTCCTCATTTCTAAGGGGAAAAAATGACGCGTGTCTTATTGATCAGCGTGAGGATTTAAATAAAATAATATAACTTAAGAGCGTGGCATCTCAGAGACACTCAGTACATTGATGTAACTACTAATAGGATCATGATAATTATTATTCGTGCTCATATTATCTTTTGCTTTTAAGTATAAATTTAAACTCATGACAAACAATGATACTGGTCATAATTCCTGCTACCTGAAATAAATGTGCAAGAAAATTTTCACGAATGGTTTTTAAAATGTCATTGACTTACTACTGGCTGGAACTGTTGAAGAGTTTAATGTGATAGGCAAAGGGGACAGCAAGGGTCAAGATACAGGGCTGGAAGCGGAGTTCCTGACCCTGGAGGATCTCTATACAGTGTGTGCCTGGCCAGGCATTGTGGTTACATGCTCTATTCATAAATGGCTACTCAGGGGTCTCCAAATTTTTCAACCTGCGGGCCGCATTAACTATCAAACAACAGTTTGGGGGCCGACTACACACTCGAGGTCCAAATAAAAAAGAATCAAAACATAGATGTTGTTTTTAATTATTTATTTAATATTATTTTATTCAGATAAAAAGGTCTCCACGGGCCGGATGAGAGGGCCTTGCGGGCCGCATCTGGGCCACATACGGCCCGCGGGCCATAGTTTGGAGACCCCTGATCTAGAGGGAATTTGTCTTCTGATATTTCTTCGCTAGGACCTAGCTGATTCAGCTATCGTAGCAAAACGTGCTATGATGCAGCTACATTCATTCAATTTATTAATTCAGTAGGCATGTTCTAAGAACCTGTTGTGTGTCAGTTAGTTTGCCCTATGTCAAAGATGCATAATAATGAGCTTTGAAAATTCATTCTCAAACAATTCTATAAAGTGTTAAATAGTAGATATTAATTAAAATGAGGAAAACCATATATCCAAAAGTACTGGTACTTAATTTATTGCCATTTTATCATCCCGATAAGTGTGCCTAGATACAAGTTAAAGTCTTTATCTTTTCAAAAATATTTAGAAGCTTATTAGGTATTGTAAGATTTGCCAAAGAAGGACCGTGCGTACCGAGTTCTGGTTTAGCGAGAGTTTATTAGAAACAGCCGGGTTGACACCAAAAGAAGGAAAGATGGGGCCAGCCCCTTCTGGGGGTTGGGAGAGCTTTTTAAATGCGGGCATCAGAAGAACCAGAAAAGAGAGTGAAGGAGAGGTATCAGAAACTATTAGCATCTAGGTTGGGTGTATTTAGTGGATAATCTGGTGGGCAAGTCCCAACCGCCTCTGGGTGGGCGGGGAAGTCCTTGCAGGCTCCTCTCTTCAGGGAGGCCCCTGGGACTGGTGCTTTATCCTCATGTTAATTTTTTTTCTCTTCCCACCATCTCACCCTTAGCCCTAACAGGTATCATGGCCTAATGTATTAGGCCCTAATTTATCTACCTTTAATGCTGCCTATAATCTCTTTTCATCTTGTTTCTTCATTAATTTAACATATTTATTGAGTATTGAGTATCGACTGTGGCAGGCACTGTTTTGGGAACTAGCAATATAACCATTCACAAAACAAAAAGAACAAGGAAATGTTTTGAGTGTTTAAGCTAAATATTTCTCCCTCAAATATTTAACACTCAAAACTAGTCTATGAGGTAGTTCTTTTTATTTATATGTGAGGAAACTGAGTCATGGATTATTTAGGGCGATTGCTGCAAAGTCACACAATTGTGTGAGGAGCTTCTGCAACCACAGGTTTTTTCCACTCTTTCTTGACCATTGAACCATTTCTCTCTCAAGTAGGTATATTTCCTAATATTCCCCAATAACAGCTTCCTTTTCAGCCAGACCCATTTCCAGATCATTTCTATACATTCCAAGACCTTCTATCTTTAGCTTTTTTATGAGACTATCCTTCTACTCTGAATGCCTAGTCGTTCTACTTCACTTATAGACTCCTGCCTGTCCTTTAACTCAAATCAAGTCTCATTATCCCGTGAGTTGAACTTTATCCAGTTTAATGCACCCTTCAATAATAACCTTCTGTGCATTTATTAGTTTTACAAATATTGGTTGTTTCCCTACTGTGCTCTTAAGTGCTGGGGTGAAAAAACTATAAGACTTAAAAGGTTCCTGTTTTCACGAACCAATTTTTATTGAGACACCAGGCATTAGCCAGCAAATTCAGTCACTTAGGCCACTATGCCTTTCTGTATTCTTCTATATTTTTAATTCTTATATCTCTCTCAAAATATGCTATAACTTCCTCTTTGGGCTCATTTAAAATTCTCTGTTGTGGGAATTCAGTATTTGCTTGTGGATGGCTTCCAATCTCACATTTCAAAATGTGTTCTTTTGGGGGAGAAGATACACTTTGCATGCTTTATTTTCTTATTCTCTGCCTTTATAGCCAAACATTCAAAGGTTCTGGGTCTACAGTTAGGAGGCAATCGGATGGCACAAGTGAAAGATGACATGGGGCATACTCAGGGATGGGCAAAGTGAATGGAAAAGGTTATGTGTGAGAGCTGTTGCTAAGATAACACTGATGGAAAGGATTTGGAATGTCAATGAATTTCAAGGATTGAAAGATACAAACACTGCTTAAGATTACTCCTAATTAAAAAAAAAATAGGAAGATTCAAATATAATATATTACCTTTGTGGATACATCTAGTTGTACCATGTATCATGCCAAAAGGTTTAAATTTAGCAACTGATGTCACAGAGTTTATAGCCTCTTCTATTTATATCACAGAATTATAAATTACAGCACATCAATGTCTTTTGCAGTAATCAGAAAAAAAAAACGGGTTCATGGTTTCATGGTGTTAGTTTGCCACCTAGTGGTTCAACTTGCACATTCTAATTAGGTATGGTTTGGGTTTTTCAGTTGTAAGTGTAAATATTTGTTCTCCTTTATGAGAACTGCGTGTTTATTAGCAACATCTGCCAACATCCAATTATGGTAAATCTGCTAGTTATTGATATTGACAATGCTGAGTTTTTTGGGTGCTCATGAATTAATTATAAAGTAATTGTCAGCAGTCACTGTCACTATAATTTCCCCTGAGGTCTTTTCACATTTTAAAACTCCGTAGGTGTTTGGAAAGTAAATAGCTGCTATTTATTTTACCCGGGTACTTCTCTGTAATGAGGCTTGATGTGTCTCATGCTGTTGTGGTAAAGGAAAAAGCAACTGAGAACTTGCTGATAAGATCTTTTGAAAGATCAGGGATATTATTAAAAGAAGACGCAGGACATGTTTGATCTCAGAATTGAATTTTTTGACTTTTACCATGACATAATCCCACTATTGGCTATACATGACATGTTATTTCTAGTAAACTTTATAGCTTCACATCCAATTTTAAGCTCCTAAATTTCCTCACAAATTAGGCTGACCAGACGTCCCGTTTTAAACAGGCTAGAAAACAATAGTACTGTCTGTTTCCAAAAGGTACGTATAGTCATCTGACTAATACCTTAAATTTAGTTCAGTGAGACTAGGTTGACCATACGTACCATTTGAAACAGGACAGTACCAGTGTTTTCTGTTTTATTTAAAATGAGATGTCAGGTCAGCTTGTCATATGGTTGGCTTAAAAATAACAATAAATATTACTTATGAAATATTTCCTGTGGGCCAGGTATTGGGCAAAGTACTTTTTATAAATGATTTTCAATCCCTGCAAAATAAAAAATTAGTATTATCATTCCCATATAAAGAAGAGGAAACTGGCTTAAGGATTTAAGTTCATCTCCTATTTAAGTTCATCTCCTTGACCTCACATAGCCAAGACATGATTGTGTCTGGAAGCCTTTGGTCAGGGTCTCCTTCAGAGGCTTGAAGCCTCTTCTGTCGCTGTAGAATTATGTTTCCCTTACTCCTGGGGAAAATGGAGTCCGCAAATACCTACTTTACTTAAACAACTCAGTAACATCTGAGCCCGTTTTCCCCTGAAGATAATTATTTATATATATATATATATATATATATATATATATATAAAAATTAAAAATCGTAAAGCAAATAAAGCTGTCACATTCCTATGGTAATTCCCTCTTCCCAGAATATGACTGCTTGTTTTTTAAAGTTACTGTTAGAGAATAGAGCAGCCTTACACAAAGTCATGTTAGCAGTATTCACGTCATTCATGTCTGTCCTCCAGCCATTGAACCCAGACTGCCCAGCGAGACGGGATGTGGGAGTGGGGAGGCCCCTCTGTGCAACACATTTCCAAACCAGCTCGGAGATTTCTTTCTGTTTCAAAAAGTACTTGACTGCAATAAAGAGATGAATGAGATCTTTGTTTTGACCGAACAAATGTTTGCGTTCAGAGCCGCACTAATCATATATCCTTCACCCCTGTTTGCAGGTGATAAAGAATGCCATTGTGGAAAGCATCGAATACAGAAGGCAGAATCCGTCTCGCTGTTCTGTTTCCCTCAGTAACGTTGAGGCAAGAAGATTCTTCAACAAGGAGTTTCTAAGCAAACCCACAGCATAGTTTGTGTCCGGGGAAAGGCAGTAATTCCTGATGCCGAGGCAGTTTGAAATCCCATGATGACTGGATTTAAAAGCGCACAAGATACTCCAAGTTGCAGTTATTTAATACCCTTTGAAGTTTGTTAGGTTAACAGATAATGCTGATTATGTAAAAATATACTCAGCTACATTTTCTATCAGTATGAATTTTCTGATGCAAATATAGGCACATACGAGGGCTGCCCAGAAAATATGCAGCCACATAACTGTTCTCATTATGTTGACAATGGCTGAAGTTTTTCCAGAAAGCCCTCGCATATGTATTTTTAGACATTCCTCACCAACTATCTTATGTGTCCTCTTTTTTAAAATGGGGCTTCTTTTTATAAGGTTTAACATTTGAATCTCAGTAAGTAAGACTGCATTGTGTGTGAATATTATTCACTGACTGGATTTATTCATGCCATGAGACAACACTATTTTTATTTATATCTACATTTCTAAATAGACAAAATAAATAAATCAATATGAAAATTAGCACAAGATAACTGAGTTCTAGTATTTTTAATGAGATATTACATTCTTCCTATGAGGGATTCTCAATTTCATGGCGTTCAAACAAAAGTTGCTACTCCTAAACTCAAATGTGAAACTTACCAATTTGAATGATGGTTATTTTTCTTAAAAGAGAAAGTGTGTGTTAATTGTTGAGCAAACAGTATATATTTATTCAGGAAATAGGTTAAAGAAGTAGCTGCTTTTTAGTTTAACATTCTACTTTGCTGATATTATCTTGGACTGTGTATCCACCAGATAGCATCAGAGAAAAGTCTATAAGACTGGCAAGCGCTATACTGCAGGACTGATGTTGCACTGTTGAACTGCTATGGTTCAGGGTTGCTATTCCAAATATAAGGGCTTCCTCATTCTTCTTTAAATTACCTTTCTTTAAGCTCTCTACTCATTTGTATTTTTTTTTTTTCACTTTTCATTTGTGGGGGAAGAACAAACTGGCTGGTCTAATAATCAAATGACCATGAGACAGATTAGCAAGCGGAAATAGTCAACTTAAGTACATACAGATGTATGGGAATCCCATATACATGAGAGTCAGAGAGCCTCACATGCATGAGAGGTTCAGAGATAGAAAGAGAACATGGGTATATAATAAGTTGACTGGACAAACTATTTGAAATGGGACAGAAAGACATGGTACTGTCCGTTTCAAACGGCACGTGTGGTCAGACTACTGTAAACTTGAAGTGAGCCCAGTGAGACTATGCTGAGCATACGCACCCTTTGAAGTAGGACAGAATCATTTTCTGTCCTACTTCAAAAGGGTACGTCTAGTCAGCTGATATAAGACATCCTGCGCTAGGGATGAGATAAAGTGCTCTGAGGGCTCTTTATCATTGCTTGATGATAAGAACAGACATTGTAATAGTAGTATGCCTGCCCTGTAGACCAAAAAAAAAAAAAAAATGTTATCTCTGATAATCTCCTATGGGCAAGGCCTCTAATTCAAATTCTTCTGGGTAGTTAAGGTGGGGGAGGGGGAGGCAGAAATTTCTCTTGAGCTGGTGGCTAAAGTTATCTTCAGCTCATAACAATCTGCATACCACAGAGGCACATCTTAGGGTGACTCGTTCTGGACCCCCCACACATACATTCACTTCTCTACCTATGAGGAAAGACTAAAAGGAAAAATGAAGAACAAGGGAACAGTTGAGAAGTTCATCCCTTCAATGGTTGATTCACGCATATGGCAAATGAATGCTCGCTACGGCCACCTGGTATGCTGCAGGATCTGTGTTCACAGCACTGGACAGAACTGACAAAAGTGTCCTCAAGGACCTTACGTTCTTGTGGAGGTGACCAACAATAAATAGGACAAAGAAGTTTCTAGAATGTTAGTGATGAATGCGGAGAAAATAAAAGGGGAAGGGAGGAGATGGGACGTGTTGGGGATATGTAATATTAAACGAGGTCCTGGGGAAGATCATGAGACGGTGACATTAAAATAAAGATGTGAAGAAGCTCAGGGGGCAGGGCTTGTGGCTAGTCAAGGGAAGAGCATTCCTGGCATGGGGAACAGCAAATGCAAGTGCTCTGAGGTGGTGTGTTCCGCATGCTCCAGGAGCAGAAGCCAATGTGCCTATTGATTATTCTTTCTGAGTTAATTATGTGAGAGAAGAGTTGGAAAGAAGATTGTAGCCTCAAACTGTTGTCATGAACTAAGTCTGGAGAGCAAATGAATAAACCTATTGTTGCTTGTGGGTTCTTGTGGGGAAGCAGGAATCTGCCAATGCCGCAGACTGCACCTACTCAAAGGACCCTAATATTCTGAAACAAAACACTTCGGGACTCAAACGCCAAGCTTGGTGGGACCATGGCGAATGCAACCAGAGACACCTGGGAGCATTGGCTTCTGGAGAGTTCCGGGACCCTCAGGCAGTAGGTCCAAATGAGGCCTGCTGTCACAATATGCAGCTAGCGCCTCAAGGTGATTTTTGGTGATTCTATCCACATGGGACTCTACAGGTTTGGAGCCTGGTCCCTGCTGCTCCTGCCCAGAGGGTCCTGGCTGCCCCAGGCCCGCTGTAGAAGTGGGAATTACCGGTGCACGAAAGCGCGGTTCCATGTAGCCAGGAACCTGAAACGGCATCAGGCCAGTCCCAAGAGGCCAGACTACAGAAGAGTCTCATGGGAACACAAGGTATCGGCTTCCTTCCGAGCCCTAACCTGCACAACGTGCATGCGTCCCTGAAGGCAGAGCTGAAGGACACTGGCCTGCCTTGCAAGGGCAGGGCCAGGCAGACTGGAGGGGAATAATCCAAGGGACCCTGGGGACCCCACAGGCAGCTAGTCCAAATGGGCTTGATTGTCCTTCATGTCCAGCTTCTTGGTTGCACAACTGCCAGGGTGTCTTCAGGGGATGAGCCCCCTCCGCCGTGCAGATTATGCAGGAGGTTGGGGAAAGAGCCCGGCTCCACAGGCCTGGAGGGCCCAGCTTGCTCAGTGCCTGCGGCGAATGTGCAGAAGTGCACCTGCGAACTGCGCGTGCGCAAGCCGCTCATTGTTTTTAAGGTCGCAGAACCCGACCCGGCATGGGTCCAGACCGGGGGGGGGGGGGGGGGGGGGGGGGGGGGGGGGGGGGGGGGGGGGGGGGGGGGGGGGGGGGGGGGGGGGGGGGGGGGGTTGCGGGAGAGGGAACTGTGGACACAGGCATCTGCCTGCCTCCATGCCCCAAACTACACAGATGCGCAGATTCCCTTGACGCAGCCGGGGGACCCTGGCTTTGCTGAGACAAGGCCACACGGGCTGACTATGGAGCCATCTAACTAAAGGCACCTGGGAGCGCGGTTGCTGGACAAGCCGGGGGCCTGCTAGCAGCATGTCTACAGGGGAACCCACTGCCACCAAGCTGTAGCTGCCACCGCAGGGTGATTGTCTGGTTGGGCCACATTTTCACTGGAGACTATGCGGGTTGTTAAAGCCTGGCCCCAGCTCCACAGGCCTAGAAGGACCACTGACGATGTGAGTACTGTGCATGCGCGGGCCGGGCAGTTCCAGGGCAGCGAAGGATTTGGAACCAGGAACTAAATGGTTGGGCACAGGAGAGCTTTTGAATAACAAGAGCTACGGCATCTTGTCATGTCACATGGGAAAACTTGATAGCTGGAGAAGCCCGGACAATGTGACTGTGGCCAATTTGCTGGTAAGCTTGAGGGTGATTATCTGAAGGCGGGCCCCTCCACCCTGCACACTCTGCAGGAGTGGAGTGTGGCCCCAGCTCCACCCACCCGGGGAGCCCAGGTGCCCCAGGCTGGCTGCAGGGATGCACATGCACATGCACAGGACAAGAGTTCAGGGCAGCAAGGGGTCTGGAACCCACAAGGGTCAGAGAGAGCCCTTCATCTCTCTGCATCCTGAGACCGTCGGGGCAGTGAGTGATCTAAGCAATCCCAACGCTTGCTTTGTTTATTTCCCTTCTCTCCGCGATCTCCATTCTGTGCTGTCTGATACTCACCATTTCCTATATATATATATATCACGCAGCCTACATCAATTTCTCCTGTGCTGGATTGACTGCTATGGACCCTTGATCTGTGCTACGGGGCTTACAAACTAAAGATCAGTGCTGTTCTGTGTGGGCCCGTGTGTTGTTTCAGAGCAGGATGCATCAGCCTATCGGCGTTGTTTGCTAATAACAACTGGATTTATGAATCACATTTGGTTTGGGTGGAGGTTGACAAAGGGGGATGTTGCAACAGTTGAGTCTAGTTACAGACATCTGGAATGTGCCCAGCAACCAGCTCATGGTAGGAGGTCTCCCATCAAGAATAGTCTTTGGGCTTCAGGGTTCCCAGGTACTTTGCATGAATGCTGAGTGATCGCCATCATTTCAGGTGGTTTGAAACCTGAAAAATAGTAATGATAATAATCCCCACATTATAATGTATCGAGTATGAAACAAAGCAATCTATGTAAAGTGCTTGGGTTCATGCCTGGCATGTTGTAGGTGATTAATGACGGATAGTTATAATATTTACCAAAACATTATTTGGGATAAAATAAGTTTTCAACATTCAGAAACAAGGACGAATCCTATATAGTGGTAATGGAAAATTTTACAGGGAAGGTGAAGCTTTGCTTTGGTCTTGGATGCTGTATAGAATTAGGAATGCCGAACCCAAAGGGTTAATGACAGAGAAAATAGGATGCAGTTAGGAAATAAAATGGTATCTTTAAGAGTAGGCTGACCAGACATACCATTTTAAATGGGACAGTATTGTTGTTTTCTGTCCCATTTAAAATGGTACGTCGGGTTAGCCTATTTAAGAGACCAGTGAAGATGTAAGCTTGACCAGAAAAGAATGAAGCCCCATTGGTACATGGAAAGCTAGCTGTTTACAATAGCAAACATTGGGGAAAATCACAAAAGCACATTCCCAAAGATAGTGGATGAATAAACTGAGATATGCTTAAACAAAAGACTATTATGCAATGCTCAGTAAATAAACTACGATGACATGCAGCGATAGAGATGAATGTTAACATGACATATTAAGAAAACAACTAAAATAAAAGTGTATACCTTTGAGCAATATATATTATACGAAGGCTGTCCAGAAAGTATCCAGTCGTGTACTATATTTAATACTCAATACATACTCATAACAAAAGATGCATACAAGTTACATCTGACTTCTTCAATTACAAGAAGTGCTCAAAGCAGTTACCATCAGTGTTCAGACACTTCTAATTATGGCAAACTACTGCTTGAACAACGTTGACCAAAGTATCCACTTGTATCACTGTGCATGCCATTTCAATTTACCGTGGGTCTCAAATATCTCAGACAAATGCCTGCATTTGTTAGGGATGTTGGAGGTTCTGTTGCATATTCATGCCTCCATTGTCATTGCACTTCCACAATGTTCTCGAATTTCTAATACCACTTTAAAATGGTCTTGTGCTCCTTGAACAACAACTGTGTTGAACCATTTTCTTTGACTGTCCTGCCTGTCACATGGTAACACTAGCATTTATTTGATTAATGCCATCTTTTGAGCAAACATTACACTATACATTGCTACTGTAATTTGATTCAAAGTTATATGTAGATAACATTTCTTAAAATGTGCATACATGTTTTGGCACCCCAGGTATTGAATACATGAAAGTACATATCTCAGCTTGGCCACAAGATGGCATCATTTTTCCAGAAACTGTTCTATGTCAACCCTTGGTCTTTTAATGCAAATATAGCTATTTCTCCAATGAGATATCTTCAGCACATGTCTTGCACTTAGTAACACACATATACTATTGTGTAACTGAATTACAATAATGCAACATACTTTTTAAAAAAGCGATTGAACCATTCTTTGTTTTCTTTTGTGAAACAACTTAAAAATATACAGAAAATAAATGGAATAACGAAAAAGACATAATGGAAACCGAGAAGTGAATGATCAGCTCAATGCACTAGAGAAAAATCACCCAATTTTTAAGATTTTCTCAACCATACTTTTATACATGTTGTCTTGGAGCCTGGAATCTCTAAAATTCTCCGTTTTCCAGCTGTTACCAGCTCTGACATCTCCTTGTGGTAAGGACAAAGAAGGCTGTTTCTCCCTGTGTTCTTTCCTGCATCTGCACTTCCTGTGCATACTCATATGTCCATTATAGCACCGTCCTACTGTCCAGTGGTTTATTTCGTCATCCGTCTCTACCTTGCTGTGAACTTCTGACCTCAGGGACTGGGGTGTTAGCGTGGCGGATGAACCTGTTACGTTACGTGAAGAGAACTAATGATTCTTTGCTGAATGAATACCTAAAACTACTTATGTGTAAACTCTGCTATACATTGTAACAAGATATTATTTGGCCTCAAATTCATCATATCCAATTGTTTTCTGTATCCTCTCCACACATTTCCATTGGTGGCCATACCCATACAGGGTCAAATGCTGAAACACGACATAGCGACATTTTAAACTCCTGGAGTTTTTTCATATTTTTTGTGAATGTGGAAGACCTGTTTAGTCTATACTCATTATGTGAATTTTATGGCAATGAAGTCACATAAATGGTGTAAAGAAATCCTATCTTTAGAACTTTCTTGAACTCATTATCATTAATAACTAATGATCTGAATAAAACCAAATACTCTGAGTTATAGAATTTGAAGAGGGTCTGAACAATGTCTGGGAAATGGACCCCTTGGCAATATTTTAAAGAACCTTTTATGAAACTAATGATATCACCTACTTCTCAAAGAGATAGACTTCTTCTCTTTTAGCTAATTTTAAAAGGCCAAGTAATCTATCTAAACTTAATTTTATGTTAGGTCCTGTGAAAAGTGAACTACCTTGATCTTATGTGTGTACAGCAGTTGGATTTTTTGAAAGTTTGTCCAATGTCAGAATTACTATAAAATATATTTAAAATATATCTCCTGTAACCATAGATTCCATCTTAATGCTTGTAATGCATATATTGCATATAGTGGAGAGGCCAAGAATATTGCATGCCTAAGTGAGAAGATACCAGTAAGGACGATACCAGTTCAGACTGGCATAACAATCCTAAATCTGAATGAATAATTTAAGTAGACATTTTAGCTTACGTTCCAATTACAGTGTTTACTGGTTGTTTTTAAAACAATTACTAACCTTTGCTATATTATCAAAGCATTTTTTATATTGTGGCAGGCAGAAAAATAATACAAACAGCTAACATTTATTGTACTTCACAGCCTGTGAAAAGCTCTTTTAGGTACTCTGTTTCATTTGATTGCTACAACGGTCTCCAGAGAGGGGCCAGGTAAATTCAGTGGAGTTTATTTACAAAAAAGAAACTAGAAACCCATGAATTTAAGTGACTTAGCCTTGTGCAACTAATCACATGACAGAGCTTGGCTTGCAGCTCTGGTCTTCTGACCTCTGACCCCATGTGTTCTCATAATTATCCAGTGTACTGACCCAGCAGCTGAGGGGTTTACTCTTATTTCTGCAATTTAAGTGCTATATAAACATTAGCACCTAAATATTGTGTTTCATTTTTCTTCTTTGAAAAATGAGGGTATTACTATCTATCTTCTATTTGACATGATTGAGATGAAGTACAAAAATATGTGTGTGACATACAATTGATCCTATAGACCTGTGAAGTCAGGATCATCCATTATTGAGGAAGGGTGTCTTTTAGGTGTAGAGACCTTAGCTTACATTATGGATAAAAATAAATTTTAATACTGCTCAGCCATTTACAAATAGTGTGACCTTTGGCCTATTTTTTAGTAATAACATTGACTACTGTATGTTCTATTTTAGGGGAACCTTTAAGTTAAACAATTGACAGCTTTAAAAATTTTTAATTTGCAATATTAGAAGAAACTAATAGCCACAAACCAATCAATCCTATTTTGGCTTTAAAAACAGCTTTGGACCAAGGTTTGTATGAAATTACCTCCCATCACCACACTGTGGCACTTCTTACTTACTTAAGACTTACAGTTCTAATTTTCTTAACGTAGTAAAGTCCGCTCTATGAAATGCAATACCATATTAACCCTGGAGCATTCACTGTGTCTTCTTACATATTCCTAAGTATCTTAATGATTTGCTACAAAGTTTATAAAGATTAATATAGTAATCCCAAAAAATTGAAAAGTAAAAAATTATCCTCTTGACATTGTAGTCTCAAATTCTGAAAATACTGTAGCTTCTTGCTTTTGATTGTGCAAAAACGTGTGTGTGTGTGTGTGTGTGTGTGCGCACACACACACAAAGCAACTTAGTCATGGAAGTGCAAAATTAGGAAGATTCCAGCAAACTACTGTTTTGGGGTGGAGGGACAGAGACAGACAGAGAGGAGGGGGAGGGCCCAGAGCAGTCTCCATAGTTGCACATCATTGGTTTTTCCACATAGTTTCATTCCACAGGTGGGCACGGGGCTGCACAGGGCAGGAACTGGGCTAGGGTCTCACCCCGGTGAGAACTGAACTGGGGGCACTCCCCAGTTCAGCATATGGGTCCCCATGAGCCGGGGCCGGGATTCAATCCTTGGTCCCCAGGGCTACAAAGCAAGCTCTTAACCCACTGAGTCATCCTGGCTTCCCCTTGATATGTTCTTTATACAAATAATCCTAATTCTCTCAAAGCCCTTGAAGGGTAGATATTTTTATCCTTATAATACAAGTTAAAAGGGAAGATTGACTTATCCATCACAAACTGAGGTCTGTCTTATTCCAAAAATCATGCTTCAAAACTACAGTTTCAGGCATTTTGACTCTGACTTCAGTGATATATTTACTACCCAAAGGACAGAAGGATCACTGAGTAAAATCAATTGCTGCTGCCCCCAGTGGAAGGAGAAAGAGACACAGATGGGTCAGGAATATTTCAATTGAAGGAGCAATGTGATCAATGGCATGATGAACAATGCAGTTCATCAGATTTTCTTCTAATCATTCCTACTGATTAAGAACAGATGAGGACTACCCCTGCCTTACATACATGTTGGGCCATACTAAATAATTCATTCATGTCCTAAGCACAAGGAGGGGGGGGGGAACCCAAAAAACCCCAGTATTTATTTATTAAAAATTGTGTATTTATTCTTACACATTTAAGCATCAGTCACTTTCAAAGTACTCTCCATTGGATGCAATACACCTATTGAGATGCTTTGTCCACAGCTCAGAATAGTTTTGGAACTTGTCGATTTTGATGCCTTTTAGTGCTTCTGCCATTTTTTTGTTTCACCTTTTCCACTTTGGCAAAATGTTTCCCTTTGAGGTCTTTTTTCATTTGGGGAAACAAGAAGAAGTTGCTCAGGGAGAGATTGGGTGAATAGGGAGGGTGGGGGGTGGGGGTCATGCTGTTTCGGGTCCAACACTGCTGAGCACTCAGCGTGGTGTGGGCAGGTGCATTGTTCATGCTGTACATTGTTTGTGTAAATCACCCATCATGAAATGGGCAAACGTGTTGAAAGTGTTTTTTAAAAAATTCACTGAAGCCAAACACAGCCTCTCACAACAATGCCAGCCAGTGCACAATGCAGATGGGGTCCTAGAACACCCACCTAGAGGGAGAAGCCTGTACTACAAGGGACCTGCCCTTCAGAAGATCATTCTGTTTACGGGGGTGGGGGTCCTTCTCATATTTTAATTGTTATTAATGGCTCTATTTTTGGCTAGAATGACTGAATCCACACAACATGTTTTGGGTGGTCAGATGACAAAGCCAGCCAGCAAAGCTTCAGTTAGGCAAGAAGCAATATATATAATAGGTGAAACAAACATCAGCAGACATGAATGATTCACCCACAAAGTGCTCTTACAGTGGTTTCTATTGCTTTCTGAATAACACCCAATGGTTTAAATGCCCATCACATGGCTGGGTATGTCTTTAACCGCATTTCCTACCACTTTGCCCCTTGATTGTCCTGTTCAGCCTCACCATACCTGTTGACTTCTCTTTCACATGCCTTTCTCTCTGCCTAGAATGTTCCTCACTCAGATACATGCTTGGTTAGTTTCCCTGCTCCTTTGAAGTTTCTCTGTTCAGGGGACCCTCATCATTGAGTATGACCTTCCTATGGAAAGTAACCACTGCCTGCCCCCTTTAGACTACTTTACTTTTCTCCAAAACACATACCACCGTCTAACCTGATGCACTGTCTGTGTATTTGTTTGGTTGTTGGTACATCTGAGATGGCAGAGAGTTTGCATGCCTTGTTGACTTTTGTAAGCTCAGTGCCCAGAATAATGACTATTTGTTGATGGAATGATTCTGATTATTTTTTAAAAGATTTATTTTATTGTCTGAGAGAAGATGAGAGAGAGAGAGAGAAGGGGGTAGGGCCCCAAGCAGTCTCCACAGTTGTACATTGTTAGTTGTGACATAGATTCATTCCACACAGGTGGAAGTGGGGCCATGTGGGGCAGGAATCGAACCAGGGGCCTTCTGCATGGAAGGCAAGAATCTTCACTGCTCAGCCATCCCTGTGGTTGCCAGTTGTGCCACAGCTCAGTATATGGATTTTCCGGGCCAGGGCAAGAATTCAATCCCTGGACCTCGCAATTTCAAGGCAAGTGTTCAACCTGCTGAGCTACTCTGGTACCCCCACTTGTGATTATTTTGCTAATAGTATGAACAGTTATTATTAGTTTTTGTTTTACATATTGCAATGCATAAACAATGCAATGTAGAATTGTACACCTGGGACCTATGTAATTTTTACCAACCAATGTCACCCCAATAAATGTTAAAATTAAGACTGAAAAAAGACATGTATATACATGTTTGCGACATTCTGCCCTGTCCCCTTTGTTGCTCTCATTTCCCACCCCCCACCCCACCGCCAGCCCTTCTTCCGTCTTCCCTCTCAGGCTCCTGAACTTTGGCCTATTTTCCTGGCCTGCTCTTGACCTCAACTTCACATTTCCCTCTCTTTTCATCAAGAGATGGTGAAATCCCCTTGCTTGCTCCTTATCGTTGACTCTACTAAAAATTCCAAATCTCATGTGATGTTACCCCAAGACCTATAACACCAATGAATTAACCAAATAAACTCCCTTTTATAATCTGCTAATAGTGTTTTAGCTATATTGTTACTTCATATGTACCTTTTCTGTCTAAGCCATTAATAAATAACTATAAGACCATAAAAAGCTGGGGGACCTGGGTGATGTTTCACAATAGGTAGGGTTTTGTACTTTCCTAATCTCATGTCTTTCATCTTCAAATGAGGCCCACCAAATTCTCTGGCTTGATATTGCAATGCTAGAAAGCTAGTAGGAAGAATGTTTTACTGATTCTAACATGCATTTTTGTCAGGGAATGGTTTATTACGGCTTATCTGAAGTCCTTGCTAACAGGACAGAATTGGTAAGGTAATTACCATGGACTGTTTTTGCCTCAAAACACAACCTAGAATTCTGAACGATGATTGTTTTTTTGTTTTTTAAATGTGCATATAATGCTTTCTCTGTGCCAGTCCCTGTTCTAAACTTTAAGTAATTTGAAATTCAAAACAGTTCTATGAAATCAACATTCTTTTTATGCCCACCTTACAGATGTGTCCACAGAAATCTTTCTGATCAAGAGAAAAATTAAGTAACCTGCTCAAGGTCTTAGGTGGCAAGAGGCAGAGTCGGGCTATGAATCCAGGGAACATTATTCTGGAGTCCACACTCTACCCTGTGCTGCTGCTCTTGAAAGAATTGAAGATTCTTTTGTCCTCAAGAGGATGCCTAGACCGTTATTGCATTTGAATGTTTATATTCTTTTTTCTCCCTTCCCAAATCTTTTTCTTCTGATATTAAGTCAGGTTTTTGTTTTTACGTAAGAAAAAAGCAATAATGGGCAATTTCAACAGAAAAGGAATTTGTTGAGAGGACTTTGTGTAACTCAAAGAATCATCAAGAATTCTAAAGGACTGAACTTGGAAATGGGACCAGGAGGAGACAGGCTAAGTGGCAAAATCACACCCCAGAATCAGTCCCATGGACACACTCCTGCTGTCCCTGCTGCTACTAGACACACATGTCAAAGCTTCCACTGCTGGCACACTGCCATGCGAGCATCATTGTTGCCAAGGCAACGTGCTGTTGCTATTGCTCCTACCACCCCTGACCAAGTGGCTTCTCCACTGTTCCTGCTTCTGATTTGAGGTCTGAGCTAGGTCATCTGATTGGTCAGTCTTAGGTCACAAGTCCATCCTGTGTCACTTCCTAGCTCCCCAGGAGGCTGGGAAAGTTAGCATCTTCCTTCTGGGTTGCAGAATAAAATATAGGATGCTTGATATTTGCCAAATTTGGGGACGTACTTATTGGGGATATACTGACACTAAACATTGATTCACTATTTTTTTTTTTTTTTTTTTTTTTTTTTTTTTTTTTTTTTTTTTTTTTTTTTTTTTTTTTTTTTTTTTTTTTTTATCTTTTCACATTTATAGAGAGAAATTGTCTTTTTGTCTTCAGTGCATAGTTATTTCTATTTTCCTTTTTGACAGATAGAGAGAGAGACAGAGACAGAGACAGTTAGAGAACCGAACTGTGGGAACTCCCCAGTTCAG
>PVKE010019600.1:0-28323 GCA_004027555.1 Craseonycteris thonglongyai | reverse complement strand
AAAATACATAAAGAAGAAACTGACAGAATTAAAATGTCAAAGAGACAAACCCACAACCTAGTGTGAGATAACACAGTAACTGATAAAAAAAAAGCAAATAAAAAATGAACATAGAAGATTAAGAACATGTTTAAAAACTTGATCCAATTCACATACATCCATCACTACAACCAACAACGGTAGCATGCATAATACTTTCAAATACACATAGAATACTTACCCAAATATATTGATCATATAATGAGCCATAAAGCAAATCTCTACATATACCAAACTATACAGAATACGTCCTTTAATCACAGCCTAACTCAGAACTCAATAACAAAAACACTGTTATTGAAAATAATTATACTTTTAAATAACTCATAGGTCAAAGAAGAAAACAAAACACCCAAGAAAATAAAGAAACTGTAAATTAAATCCAAAGAAAGTAGAAGAAAATGAGAGAAGAAATTTTTTTTAAAAAAAGCGTTGGGGAGGCCACGATGGCTCAGTGGGTTAAGCACTCACTTTGCAGCCCTGGGGACCAAGGATGGAATCCCGGCCCCAGCCCGTGTGGACCCATATGTTGAACTGGGGAGTGCCCCCAGTTCAGTTCTCACCAGGGCAAGACCCCGGCACAGTTCCTGCCCTGTGCAGCCCTGCGCCCACCTGTGGAAACTATGTGGAAAAACCAATGATGTGCAACTATGGAGACTATTCTGGGCCCTCCCCCTTCTCTCTCTCTCTCTCTCTCTAACTCTGTATCTCTCTCTCTCTCTCTCTGTCAAAAACAATAAAAATAAATCTTTAAAAAAGCATAATAGACAAAACCTATAATATCAAAGTTGGATTCTTTGAAAATACTAATAAAATGGGACAAATTTCCTAGAGAGGAAAACTAATTTATAAAAGAGAAGGTACAAAGAATGAATGACAGGAATAAAAGGGGGAAAATCATTCCTGATCCTTAGGAATTAAAAAGAGAATGATAAAGAACAGGTGTCAGAGCAAACAGGGCGTCTATCCCTGCTTTGTGGGGGGCCCGCGGTTGTCCTCCCTGTAGGAAAATGATCTAGCAATTCAAGCTTTCTGTATTCCTGTCTTTGGAGCCCAGCGCTGTACCTTGCACACGGCAGATTCTCAATTAATGTTTAATGAGAAATCAGAAGGCCAAGTGTGGGGATTTCAACTAGCTTATTCAATAAAATATGAATAAATATTATTAAATGTAAGTACTACTCAAAAATCAGTTGTTTCTTTTTTTTTTTAAGTAAGGAGTTTTATCCAAATTTACCAGCCCTTTAGAAGCTGGTCTTATTTTCACTTAACAGAAAACAAAACTATGCTATTACCAAAAGTCACACTTGGCCAGAGTGTACCTACTGAAATGACTTGAGGCAAAGTCAAACTCTATGGACTGGTGGGTTTGTTGTATAAGGTAAGTGGGTTGGGGGTGTAGATTAAGAACCACCATTTCAGACCTTTGTTTTAACTCTTCACATTGACTTTCATTCATCAAAACTGTACTGAGTACCTTGCTAAGTACCTGGCATTGTGCTATATACACAGAGGATAGAATCAAAGATGTCACTCACAACCTAATGCTGACTCTACGGGGCACATTGTTTTGCTTCATGCAGACACCAAGGTCTACACTGAGAAGTCTTGGGCCACCTGCAGGGCCTCAGCCAGGAGTGCATGACTGTACCAAGGCCAAGGTCGACCAGGAGTACAGGAAGAGAACAAGCGGCCCGTGCACTACTGTGCACCTGCACCTCACAAATTCACTATAGCTCTGTGTGATAAAAGCATAAAAATAGGTGTAAATAATAACATAAAAGTAGAAAAAGAGAGAAAACTCAATTCCAGGGATTTGGGGAAGTTTTTCCAAGGAAATATCAGATGGGTTTTCAAGTATGAATAGAATTTTGCCAAACAATAGAGCTAACATTTTCAGTAATCACTACACTGACAATATTGAAGCACTTTACAACTATTAACTTGTTCAATCTTTGCAACACACTCTCCAAAGTAAACACTACCATATTCTTTATTTTACAGGTAAGGAGAGGGAACCATAGAAAAGTTAAATAACTTGCCCAAAGTTTACATATACAGCTGTATGGCAGAGCCAGGGCTTGAACAATTCTTTTAACCGCTTTTCTAAATTGCTGGTCCTAACAGACACATAATAGAAATGCTAAGGTTCACAGCGGTTGGTGGCAACACAAGGCTGATAAGAAGGGGCAGGGCGAGGCCATGAAGGGCCCTGATACATCTTATCCTAGTGTAGACAAATGGAAGGGTTAAATCAGAGCACAGGCATGATTAGATCCATGTTTTAGAAAGACAGCTAAGATGATATCCTCAATACAGGAGTTGTCTCCAAACAGAAAACAAACAAAAAAAAATTACTGCTTCCAAACACTGCAGGGACCAGTTAGGAGGCAGATGTCTTGATGCCACCCACAAAAATTAAAGTGACAAGATAACAAACCGATCCATATAAATGTGCATTGATGAAACAAAATGCAGGCTGGTCATTAATTTTTGCCTGATTGAGTTTAGTACATGTAGATGTCATCTATCTCCCATTAGGAATTCAGTTGAGTCCATGATACTATGGCTTTGGCAAAACAACTCATTTTTTTCTCTGTCTCTTTTTTGTACTTCCTGCTTTAGTTTATGTCAAAAGTTAAGTGGCCTTATCAGTTTAAAGTGCAAAATAAAAACATGAGTCAGCAAACAGAGATTTCCTTCCCTCTTCTCCAAATACAAACATTTCACACTGTCAAAAAAAAAGCATCCATCTAAAAACGAAACCACTAGAAGCCTTAAAAATACTTACTCTAAAACAAAAAATAAAAATAAAAATAAAAATGTACTCTATAAGGAGCCAGAAAAAGTAAAAAGTTCTCATACAAAGATTTTCATCAGACCACTATTTATGATAGGGGAAAAAAGAAATATCTAATAATTACAAAATAGTTACATACGCTTAGTACAAATCACTATAAAAAGTTTTCATAAAAACTATGTAGTAACTTGGAAACAATCTTAAGCAGAACGTAAAACAGTATATACACTTGTAAAGCATAAGCAACTATGTATACCGTATATATCAAAATACTAACAGTGGCTGGGTTTGGAAAGTTAGTAATATCTCTCTCCTACTTTTGTAATCCTTCAAACACTCTTTATTGAAAAATTCTAACTTTCAAATATTTTAAAAAGCCTCTATGTCATTTGCTAATTACAAAAAAACAAAAATCCATTTAATGAGCTCAAACCACACACAAACTCTACTCACGTATTAGATGGAGCTTAGACTGTGATCTACTTTCAGAAGTAATAAAAATGCAGTTTAAAACAGGATTCTAAATTCAGAACCCTTCCTTCCCTATGGAGTCCTGTCCCTGGGAAGGATTTCTATTAGCATTGCCAGAAGCCAAATGAGAAAGATACTCTTAGAATACTCCTTTTGACCTTGATTTTTATTTTTGCAACTTACGTGGTATTCCTTAATGTTAAAAGGGAAAAAGCGGAAAAGAAAATAAAAAATTTAAATACCTAGGACTGCTGTACAACTTGCTTTAATTTAAAGGAAATTTAATTAGCCAACTGCACAACAATGGGTATTTTCTTCATCTTGGCTTCATCTAGTAAAGAAACATGTAATTATCCAAGTGTGGGAATATCAACAAAATACACCCTCTGCCATTCAATAACCTTCCAGATCCGAGTCTCCCATAGAAAGTGTTAAAAGTATTCTAATTTGTATCTTAAGATGTATTTTAAAAGGGTGGCGGGGGTGTGGGGGTAGCCCCCAAGTGTTACAAACATCATACCTGCACTTTTAATAACAGGATGAGGGGTAGGGGAGACAGGTGACGACCAAATGTCCTTTGCAGCTTGACTAGTGCCCTTTTACAATCCTTGCACTGGCAGTGAGCTAGACAAAATAAGTGATCCCATTAAATATTGAGAGAATAATTAAATTATTCAATAAAATAAACATAAAATATAGGCTCCAAAAAGTGAATGGGAAAAAGTCAGACTCCTAGTGCCTTGAGAAAAGTGAACTGACACAGATAAATAATCTATTTTCATTGAAGCAAGCAAATCATTTTTTCTAAATTCACTTCTTGTTCTTTGGTTCATTATCCTATCTTAACTCTAATGGCAAAACATCAAAGCATAAAAGATCAAAAGAATGAAGGAACTAAGATCACAGGGTATTGATTAACTTCACTTTGAAAATGTTTAACAGATAAGTTACTTAAGGAAAAAAAGACAACTTTATAAAAATCATTTTTCTATAAAAATGTTTCATCCTTTTTGGAGGAAACAAAATATTTCCAAGTAAGTAAATAAACTGTGTGCATATTTCCTGACTCATACCACTAGCTTTCTTCTTAAACAGATGATCTTGTGACTAAACACAAAAAGTAAGACTTGAGCTTCCAAAGAAGAACCACCGCGGGGCATCAGAGAAATCCTAAGCAAACTGATTTCTACAGGTCAGTAGTTTTTATATCTAAAACACTTCAACATCTAGGATGTGTTGTATAAAGTCATCATTGGCAATATTAATTAGTATTATGGAAAGGTATGTGTCATCTCTCCTAACACTCAATTTTAGATAAGATTCAAAGTCCTCTGAGATGCTTAGCTAAATCAAAACATTAAAAAGCACTGAAAGTGAACAGGCCAGGGGATCGATGTGTGATGTTATTTTTCATTACTCCAAAGTGAACTATTTTCTTAACCTACTTGATTTCATTTCAGTACCCAAGTCAACTGTGCAAGGGTTGTCTGGAAAAAATTCAGGCCACAAATGCCTCTGTATTTCATATAATATGGCTGGATACTTTACAGACAGCCCTCATATACCATATTCCTACTGTGAAAATGAATAAAGAAAAACTTCATTCTAAATGAAGTCAGGAAGCCATGAAGGAACAGCTCTCACAAATGTACCGCAAATCTGTAGCTTACTTGACAGGTTTTCTCCTTGTCTAGCAACAACTGAGCCAATGAGAGGCTGCCATAATCCCAAGCTCTTGCTCTATTCCAAGGAACTTTTGTTCAAAACCGCCCCTAACTTCCTCCCTTTCTGTATAAAAGCATGCTCCTCTCCTTTCTTCTCCAGAATAGTGTGCTTGTCCCAAATTGCAATTCCTCTTGCAATTCCCGAATAAACTCATTGGCTGCTTGATAACCTTTAGTTTTTAACGTTCAAGGTTGATACTTTCAAAGGCAGAATTGTCAAAAATAGATCTTGAAACCCAAGGAAGATGAAACAAAGATGCCCTAATAATTCTTAACACTCATAAAAACCATGGGATCACAGAAGACTAGACAGTATGAATTAGGATTAAAAGTACTTAAAAAATGAAGGCAGCAAAGTGAAATATTCCAGAGATTCAATGCCAGTAAGTATCTTAAAATGAGCTGTCCAACCTACATGATGAAATTCTGCACCACCTGCTCTGTCCTACCTGGGACGTGAATCATCTCTTTGTCCAGAGTCTCCAAGCCGTAGAGGCTCCCTGACCATTAAGTCACTGAGTAGCTGTATTGGCTAGTAGCTGTATTGGTTATTATCAGATCAACTATCCAGGCATTGCAGTGCTTGTGTTAAGTAATCCTTATTTTACTTAATAATGGTCCCAAAGCCCAAAAGTATGGATGCTGCCAATTTGGATATGCAAAGAGGAGCTGTAAAGTACACTTCCTTTAAGTAAAAAGGTGAGTACAGTAAATAAGGTATTTTGAGAAAGAGAAAACACATTCACTTGACTTCTGTTATTCTGTTACTGTGCCTAACTTATAAATTAAACTTTATTACAGGTATGTCTGTATAGGGAAAGTTACAGGTATGTCTATATAGGGAGAAATACATATATGTAGGGTTTGGAACAATCTGCGATTTCAGGCATCTACTGGGGGTCTTGGAACACATCCCCTGTGGATAGAGGGACTAACTATTGTGATAAAGACAGGAGGAGACAGCACTCAGAACAAGAAGAACATAATTGTAAGTGGTACTCTAAAACAGTGCCTAATAAAAGCATGAAAGGTTATTTATTACAGAGCCCTTTAAGAAAAATAATACATCTTTACTCTTAAGGCAAACAGGGAAAAAAAAGTTAGTTTGCTACACAAGAATAATACCATTACAATGAATATAAAAACAGAGATGGGTTTTTCTCTAGCTATTTCAGTCTCAGAAAATAACCCAAAGTAACAAGTGCTCTGTGATTTTGTTTCAACAAATAATCTGTTCACATGTGTCTTTCCCCCAGTTACTCTAATTAGGAACAAACTTCGTTTTGAGATTGTTTTTGTAGAAGAAAACAGGTGAAGTGCCTCTGGTTTCTTTTCCCTGGTTTAAAAGAGCGGTTAGTGATGGACTTCCAACGTTTCTCAATTTCAAACAGTCAGTTGTAACTAAATCAAACTTAACCACTAACCAAAATAAAGGGGGAGGGCGAAAATCCTACAATAAGAATAAAGTAAGGATGGATAAAACCTCACTCCATTTCTTTTACAGATCTGAAAGCACTTTTTAAACTACCCACTCCATCTTACGGTAGGTGTTGGACTAAGAGGAATTCTATTATACTTCGACCGAGTCCTCAGAAAATGAAAACGTATTTAAACAAAATTCCTATGCAACAAAGCAATAAGAAGATCCACTGGAGATCTCAGAAGAAGTCTGCCCAGTCTTAGATCAATTTCTGCCCTGCTATCACCAACACCCAGACATCAAATTTTACCTTACTGAGCCTGTTACTAACATTAAGCCTTGTTTTGGTTACTGCCAAACTTGTTCCAACTTTCTAAATGTGTGACTGATGACAGAATAGCTCGTTTTCCTATTTTCTCATTAACTTTTTTTTTCAGAGATTAATTGTCCAGATCTGGAATAACTGAGGGTCAGGGGGTGAAGGTGGGAGAGAGGACAAGCTCCTGAAAGCCTACTTTTAATAATTATGCAGGTAACCACTGCCCTGCAACACAAGCACTGACAGCCAGTCCTTCAGGTCTCTCGGGTGTGACTTACGTGACAAATGCTAGCAAGAGCTGCGGTGTGGTCTCTCAACACTGTTGAGTGAGTGGGAGTCTTGGGAACCAAAGAGAAAAGGAGTAACACATAGGCTCTGAATTTCAGCTTACCACTTCTAAGTTCATTGCAAGCTGTGACATTTCAGCCAAATGATTACACAAGGGGTGTCCCCTTGATGAAAATGAAGCAAGGAATTTATGGATGTCACGGATTACAAGTCTCTAAGGAGAGAACTGTGGTTTATAGATTTGGGTGTGCCAAGTATTGCTACTCTGTATGTCATCATTGTGTTAGAAAGTTCTTTAAGCCAAGAATGCTTTCAGGTTCTGCTCTGCACACACAAGTCTACATCCTGACAAATCCCAGGTCCTTGCAGGACAAACGGTCAGTTTTTCTTAGTCACAGAGATTCCCTATAGAATAGCAAGTGTCAGATCTGTTTTGTTCCAACAGATGATTATTGGTTTAGTTACAGAAGACTGAAAGCACTCAGGGGTTTTCTTACCATCCTCAACTCCAATAGGCTTCTTTCTGTATCTCCTTCCCACTTCCTCTACAAGCTGTATGACATTCCTTAATCCAACCTCAGTCTTCAAATCCATGCTTACAATGGAAAACTGTCCTTCAGTACATGGTACCCTTCCCGGATCGCTAGGTCCTAATCAGCTCACCCTGAACAATTTCAACTGTATCCATCTCAACTCAACCTGTACAGAGTGCTCACTTCTCAAACAGAGGAGACTGAAGACCAGAGGCATTTTAAAATTTAATTTTATTGACTACAGGGGGAAAAAGCCAACAGAGGTTGTCTCTTAGAAAAACACTATTCTCTTTGAATCACTAGTACTGTAGAATAGCAATTTTACAGATTGCAAAGAATGCTAAATGTGGTAAATGCCCATAAGTGGCTAGTTATAAATGATTCCTCCTTAACTAATGAGTGAAATTATTTTAATTGAGCTATTATTACCTTATGCAAGCATTGTATTGGTTGTTTTTACAAACATCTTATTGTCTCCTTACGGAAATTCTTCAAGGTATCTACTTGTATATCATTATCTCACTTTTATTAATAAACCTGAGGCTCAGAGACTAAGTACTTTTCTCAAGACCATACTCTAGCAAATGTTATATCTACATTTTAAACCAGGATAGATACTAAAGTCTATTAATCAAGTTTGTTTTTTTTTAAAGCAGTTCAAATGCCAAAGGCACAGATGAAAATGGAACAGGCTAGAGGAAGAAAAAACTATCCCTTTTATTTAAAAATAAAACCCTGCTGTATTTCATTTTTTGGAACATATTTCTCTTTCTCCACTGATCTCACAGGTGCAGTTTGTAACAACAAACATGCACATCTGTAGGGGTGAGCTGACATGCACAAGGCAGGACAGCCTGAACCCTCTCCCTATATTTAGATCCTTCAGCTCAGATCTTAATTGAATAATTTAATCAGGACCCTCTAGAAGGGAAACACATCCATATTCATCACAGGCATCAAAGGAAACATCTTTACAAGTTATATCCTTTTACAAACCAACATATGGTCTCACGCCATTCTCCCAATTGTTGAACTCCTCCTCTGGGAAGAACATGGAATTTTATTTCTTTTTATCACTTGAAAAAATCACTTCCCTCCTAATTCAGTAAAACTGGGTGGAGGCCACTTCCTCCACAGGTGAGAGAAATAAAACTTGTTGATATGTCATTGTCAGGAATTTTAAAGTTAACCATTTATTTTATGTACTTCCAAAATGGAAACAAAAGGCAGACTAAATCCAGAATAAGAAATCATGCACATTCTCCAGCGTTTCAGATAAAAGCCCTACAGCTTTTTGTTTTGTTTTGGTTTTTGTCATTTTAAAACATTTCTAAGCGAGAAAAAAAAGAGTCCCTCACTTGGAATGAGAGACAGGTTTGAATGGCAGCTTTCTGCCTAGGCGCTGTACTGTGAACTGAATTGTTTCTCTGGGCCTCACTTTGCTTGTCCACAAACTTTTTGATTCCACCACCTACCCCAACTGGGTTGTTATGAGACTTAAAGTATGAATATGTGAAACTGATTTGAAAATTATGACTCACTATAAAATGTAACATACTTTATTAAAAGAGCAGTTTCACAAATAAGAAAGCGAATCTTAATATTTTATAAATGCCAAAAAGCAAAGTTTCTGTCATAGTTCTACCTTTTTTTTAAAACCAATGATAAAGAAACAATGATACACACCATAGTCATTCAATTCATTCAACAAACACCTAAATTGTGCTAGACACTATTCTAAGCATTGGGGTCATAGCATTTAACAAAAGACACAAAACCAGTATTTTTCTAGAAAGCCCATAACTTCCTGAGACCTGCATGCTAGTGATTATGAAAGGCCTCACAGAGAAGGTGACATTCAAGGAGAAACCTGAAAAGGTGAGGACTGAGCCACTGTGGGTATCTGGGAAAGCACATTGCAAGCAGAGGGCCGGCATATAGGAACCCAGAGGGACTTCTTAGCTTTCACTCTAAATTGAGATGGGAGCTACTGGGAGATGTAAGCCACCATTTGACTGGACATTTAACAAGTCTGTGGATTACTGGGCTGAGAACGGATGAAAAGGGTGTTACCGGTAGTAGGAAGCAGTAGGGAGTCCAGTGGGGAAGCTATGGCAATTGTTAAGGTTCGAGATGACAAAGTTCTAGATCAGCATGGCAGATTGAGTTGGGATATATTCCGAGGGGATAGCCATGAGCAAATGCACTTTCTGCTTCAGTAAATAAAGACAATAATCAACCCTACACGTGGAGAAACCTGCTTAATTTTTAGAAGTGTATCATGGTGCTATGGACTGAGTAGCTGAAGTAGGATCCACGGTCGGTGGAGAAGCAGTCTGGTCCAAGAATGGTTGCATGACCAGGAGGGAGGAAATAACAACTAGAAGCTACAATCTTGTAGGAATGAGGGTGAAAGATGGGGAGTGAGGCAGTAAGTGATTTACAAGGAAGGGGAGTGAGCTGTATAAACTGGCATAATCAAAGATGGGGCTTTGACAGAGGACAGTGGGAGGATGATGACATGGGGGTGGCAATGAAGGGGACTCCCATCTCCTGGCCCCATGATATGAGGGTCAGAAGAGAAAACAGCCAGGACCTGAGGGATCTACAAGGGAAGCCACGTCCTCAGATGAGCTTATTCATGTTCCAAATAACCCAGATGTCTAACAGTAAGGGAATGATTAAATAAATTATGATACATCCAACAACGACATGACTGTTAAAAAAAAAAAAAGACACTTTCATGTCTAACATGGAAAGGAAAACCATACCACAACTGTTACATTTTAAAAAGTTGTAGAACAGCATACATAGTACAATCCCATTTTAAATACAAAGAGAAACGAAACATGCACATGGACAATACACGTGCACCTTTAAAGGCCTGAAAGGAAATAAACAAAAGTGAACAAGTGGTTACCTTTAGGAGTGAGCTCGGAGGAGGGGAATGTAAGAAAGCAGATTGTTTTTTTCTTATAATCAATTACTGTTTTCAATTTTAAAATTCTAATAACATAAATAGAAACAGTCAGATTTGTTCTCCATGGCTCCAGAAGACAGTAGTACTATAACCAAGAGGTGCTAAGATTTATCTTTTTATAAAGAAAAAGATAATTCAAGGTGTTTCTGCATAGAATGGAACGTCATTGAATTGGGATTTTTCAGAGGCATGTATTGTTATGTACAGGGTTGGAATATATGGCCTATTTCTGGGTGAATAAGATATGGGTGGGAATGTACTTTTTTATTAAGCAATTCAGGCACATGATCATAAAATTCAATTTTAACGCATGCCATAATATAGCAAAAAGGAAGTTTCCTTCTCACTCTAGTTCCCTTTCCATGAGCAATTCCAATATCCTTCAAGTTTTTCAGTGCATGGAATCTTACCCCCAAAATGTTTTGTATTACTCAAGTATCTCAAGAGTAATTTAGTCCTGTGCGTTTTCCAGTACACAAATCTTGTTACTCAGAAAAGAATAAAATAACTTCTAAAAACCAAAGTTTACACAATCACTGAAACCAACACTGAGATCAGCCAGATTTCACTCTCCTCCACATGACAATCAATGATATCCTGTTTTCAATCTGCCAAAAACTGGACTAGACTTACAAACATGCACGTGGCCACCTCAGAGGAGAAAATGAACAAAGAGCAGCAGCCTCGTCCAGAACTCCTATAGAGCTCCTCCCTCTTGCTAGAGAATCAGCAAAGGCAAGGACTTCCACTGGGTTAGAGAAATGCGGTGGATGCAAAAGCAAGCGTCACCTGCAGAAGTAGGTGAGGCCTGCACCATAGATCCGGACCTGTGCAGCCTCAGAGCACTTCTTCAGTCCAGCGCTATCCATTAACCTCCCCACGGCGACTCCTTCACCAGTCAGGATGGAAAACCCTAACAGACTGCTCTTAGAAGGCTTTTAAGAACCCACGTCCTCCTCCCTTCATCCATTCAACTACTAAGAGAGCTTCAGTCTCCACTAATTCACTATTTAACTGAAGCATTCTTTAAGTGCTTACCACATAAAAGGTACAGCGGAAAAAAATGAGAATGATACAGTTCCCAGCACCACCAAGTTCCCAGGCAGAACCACAGTATAAGGTTGACTGTGGTAAGAGTTCCATGGCAGGTTCGGCCGTTTAAGAAGGACGACATGATGAGTGGAGAGAGTCCAACAAACTGCACCACTGGCTTTGCCACAACTCCATCTCCTGGGCACCCTGGACTTCGTGATGCCTGCTGGGCAATGGAAATCCAAAAAGAGCACAACTGATGATCAACTAGCGACATCAGTGGGCGTGAACTGGGGAATGGATGCTCCAAAGCAGCCTAATGAGAATGAGCCACTGCTTTCGGAATGTATTCTGCTTTATCAGACAAAGCTTTTCATGCCTGATCATATTTTGCTTACACTAATAATAAAACTCTGAACCCCACGGAGGTGGCGGCTGATCTGAGAGACACAAATTTTTCTTACATACTGTTTAATAATTTCTAGACGTAACTGAAAATAAATTTTGAAATCGTGAACTTTATTTTATTTGTAAAGAAAAAAAAAAAACGGGGGGGAGCAAAACAGTTAACCCTCACGGAGCACCTATACCAAGTGCTGCAGAGTATAAAAGGCACAGTGCAGACTCAAAACAAATTCAACACAACACATGTCATATTTTTTGACACGTTTAAAAAAAACCAAACATCGAAATGCAAAAAGCTCGCTCATCAAGCGCCTACTGTGTGTCAGGCCAATAGTTCTTAATACTTCCGTGCATTACACTTCCCTGTGGTACTTTTGTAAAAGCTCCCACTGTAACCCTTGAATCTGAAGGACCCCTGGGGGCTGGGAGCAGACACTGCTGTGGTAGGTATTATTCGTGTGATTGTTTTTTTAATTGTTAAATTTATTAGGGTGAACTGGTTAGTAAAAATTACATAGGTTCCAGGTGTACAATTCTACAGGACATCCTCTATTGTTACATATGTGTTCACCACCCAGAGTCAGTTTTCCTTCCATCACCATATATTTGGCTCCCCCTTTTTCCTTCCCCACCCCCTCCCTCCTTTACCCTCAGGTAACCACTAAACTATTGACTGTGTCCATGAATTTTTGTTTCATTGTTGCTTTCGGTTTTATATTCCACATATGAGTGAAGTCATATGGTTCTTGGGTTTTTTTTCTGTCTTGCTTATTTCACTTAGCAGGATGATCTCCATGGGCCTTGTTCATGTGATTCTGATGTGCAGGCAGAAGGAGAAGCACTGTACTAACACAAAGTGTCTTTAAGATCAAGGAACTCCGTCTAAAAAATTAATAACTGTAATAAAAGCTATTGAAACAGAAGCGAGATGAGACAAGCAGGTATGTACTGTTCCTCAGTGTTACAAGATCTTCAGTGTTAAGTCCTGCATTTATGACCCCTTATCCCAACCTTAACAAGCTGTATAAGAGATATACTACAAAGTATCAATACAAATGCATTCAAATACTTGTTGAAAGAATCAACTAAGGTAGAAATGGGCAGCAAGCTAGAGTTCTACCAATTGCATCAGATTTCTTCCCCGATTCTTGATTTTGAAAGACTATCCCAATTATAAAAGAAATATCTTCAAGCTAAGATGACATAACATTAACAACAATGGCTTGTTATTTAAGTTTTTGTATCATCTTAGTTTCCCCTTATCAGTAAAATTGCTTCTTTGGGGCAGAAACTGCCTGGAACATTTCTCGATCCCTCTCAAAACTGAGCCCAGTGCTGAGTGCACAGTAGGAATGCATGAAACACCTGCTGAACTAATACCAGCTTAACAAAAAGCAGAACTCCACGGTGGGGACGCACCTTTTTCAAAATAGACTTCCCTGGGATACAAAGTACCACCTCAACCTGTGCAATTTGACAAGACAAAACTTTCTGGTGCTTAAATGCAAAATATGCTGTAAATACAGCTAGGATACCAATCATTTAAATAAGTTAATTTTGTTCACAGTTAACAGAAAAACATTTAAAATCATTCAAACGTTGCCTCAAGTTTGAGCAAATGAAACAGAAGTTCTGAGCACACAAACATAAACAGAGGGAAAATAAAGAGGGTGTTATTAATTACGCCAGACTGCAAAGCCAGCAACAGGCAAAACGCAGAACCAGGAAGCTGTAGCAGATGAGATGGCAAGCTACAGACAGTCAGCCATCCTGAACTTTAATAGAGCCAAACATCTAATTTCTAAAGCAACATTCACTGCATCACTACTATTCCCTTTCATGAGAGGCTACTCTCCCTGATAAAAGTAAGACCCATTTTTCTCTACGTTCATCCTCTCTCTCCAACTCAGCTTTAAGAGTTTGAAGAACAGGTCAGATCTATGCATCCCTGTTCAGTCATTCCAAGTCACTGTCATTCAGAAAGGGACCTAAGAATGGAGAGGGGATGATAACAGGCCAAGTGCTGATCCTGTAGGTGAGATTTAAAAGCCTTTGTTTTTCCCCCAACTTTGAAAGAAGATGGTGAGGTAAAAGATGCTGACATTGAATTCTGTCCAGCGGCTAGGTAAGCACTCAAACGCTGAAGTAAGATTGACTGTACTTGACTTAGGTAAGGATCCCACCAATAACCAGCAGACCATTCCCTTACTGGCAGCACATGAAAAGCCTTTTCTATACCCAGGACCCCAACCATTGCCCTTAAGAGATTTCACGACCTGAGAAAACTTTCCTCATTTTATTTTAATACATTATAAACCAGTCTATCTTAATCATCAAAACTATATTCCAAGAACCATCACTGTGTCTCCTAAGAATAAGGAAAGGCCACTGCAAATAAACTCCCACACTGCAACTCAGGTAGGAGAGAAAGAGGCCCCCGAAGTGCTCTATTAAGCACTGGTGTCTTTCAGGCCATCGATTGTTCCACGTGATTAAGAAACTGCACATATCTAACAGCCCATGAAGGGCTGGGAACACCTCATATCATAATGAGGAGACTTCTATCCCAAAATCATGTTGTGGAGCACAGTATGGGAATATCAAGGAAATGGGATGGGGAAGGCCTGTCTCTTAAAATTCCAGCGTATACACATACCATGTACCTCCTTGGAACTCCAGCTGCTCAGGAGCCAGGGAAATTTTGGTTCCCTTTCCTTCAAAGAGAAAAGCCCAGTTTTCCCAGACTGATACTTTCTGGTCCACAAAGAATAATATAATATAGAAAAAGAGAAGACTTTGCCCCTGCCCCCTTCCAGTGAAAAGTCTGATTCAAGACACCAAGGAACATTTCATGTTTACTAGTTGTTGGCATTTCATTTGTTTGTGAATTATTTGTTCATATCCTTTGGCAATTTTTCTATGGAGGTGGTATTTCCTATTGATTTAAGAAGTTTCTTACAAAGAACAGTAACTTGTTTGCAAATTTGTCACCTGAAAGATCGTTTGTGTGTACTTGGTCATTTGTATGTTTGACCACGTAAATGTTAAATGTATAAAGTCTGCCTTTGTGGTTTATGCCTGTGGAGCCATATTTAGAAGAGCTTTACATCTGCTATTAACGCCTCTCCATCTCTCGAAATCGCACAAATCAATCTCCACCTTTCCTTCTGACCCTATGACAAGAATCCAAGTCAGACTCTTGCTGCATTGAGCATATATTACTCTAATGAAATAATAATAACACTATTGAATGCTACAGGAAAGGCCACTGATAAATTCAGAATACTTACTGTTTAAAGCACTGCTCAATTTAAATAACTTTTAAAATCATTAAAGGGAAACTTCTCTTAGTGCAAGTACTATACTTTTCTTAAAAACTTTTATCTGGAATTGTCAGGGAAATGCTCTATTTACAAATTCCCAAACTTGCTATTTCACAACTTCATTACCAGCATTCCCATTGCTTAACTCTTCTCAATTCACTTAGTCCATTAGGCTCCTTATAAACTGTGACCTCCCTTATCTAGACTGAGTTTGATACTGCTCTCATTAACATTCGGGACTCTAAAATCACATTGATTTCTATAAATATTATAAGTAACATTTCCTGAGCCTCTGTTGTATGCCAGGTTCAAGGCTACGTCCTTTGTGCATTCTGCATTTTAGTGACTATAAGATGCACGTCCCCCTCTATTTTAACACCTCTGAAACCAGGAAACTTATAATCAATGGTGTGTCATGTCTAATTGAGGTGTTGTTGTTGTTGTTTTATAGTACATAAAATAGCTTACAATTGGCATCATCTTCAATCAGATGAAATATGGATATATAACCCATGTCATTTTACAATCAAACCTGACGTTGGTATAATACTATTATCTCCCTTTCAGATGAAGAAAAATGAGGTACAAAAGTTAATGGTAGGTAGTTATCTTTCCCAAAGTTATAAAAAGCAAGTAAGTGTTGGGTCTTGGACTTAAACCTAAGCATCTTGATTCCAGACGCTATCCCTGGGCCAGAATCATCTCTACCAACATTTCTGTCCAACCTTACTATCAGGCCACCAAATTATACTAGAGAGCAGTAATTACCTAATTTTCTCTATAGCCACATCAAACTTCACCCCAGGTTTCCCCCTACTCTTTAAGACTCTGGATTCACCATAGATTTCCTGGCATACCACCTACAATTTTTCTAACACTGCTCCAAGATTCTTAATCTTTCAGTACCATCTACTAATTCCCCCACCACACCATGCCAATGAAACAGAAAAAATCAACACAAGCTGGCATGAGCTCTGCCGCCTGCTTTCCTTTCTAACTTGAACCCCATTCTGCTTCCTTCTCAGACGATTCCCTCTCTTTACCACGGCTAATATTTCATCACCTGTGTTCCAGATCACTCACTCACACCACCTTTAATTGTTTTCTGCCCATTAACTTCTGTCCCATATGATAGCCACAGGTGGCTATTCTAACATAAATTAAAATGTAAAATGCAGCTCTATTCAGTGGCACAAGCCAGATTTTAAATGCTTAAGAGCCACTTGTGGCTAGTGGCTTTAGTGCTGGACAGTGCAAATACAGAACACTGCCATCATGGCAGAAAGTTGTCCTGGACAGAGCTGCCCAGAGATCCTCTGCACGCATGCCTACCTCCTGAGTCAGCCACACCATGACTCTGCCCAGAACGCCTCCCTTCTACCTGTACCACCGCATGTCCTCCGACTGCCACACTGTTCCTCATGTGAGCTGTCTGTACAACTCACTCCTATATTACTTTGCAACAACTCTTGCAATGTTGCTGCATTTTTTTATTTTTGTGTGTTGTCTTACCAATGAACAAGCCACTCAGAACTAATAAATACTCTCTGAATAAGTGAAGCATATACTGATTACATTACTACATCAAAATTATCAAATAAGGGCATATTTAAAATCCCTCTTTCATTAAAATAATACAGTTTCTCTCAATTTAAACAAAAAAAAGATCTTGCACTTTGATAACTAAGTAACAACTTAATTTAATGTCTAATTATAATACTTAAAAGATGATCTACTCCCTTTTTTCTTCTGGTGTTTAGAACTGGAGGGAAAAAAAAGTATGCAACTCTGAAATACTTCTACTTCGCATAAACACACTGCAAAGAAATAAGAGACAAACAATAAACAATAAAAGAGACAAACACAAGATACAAACAATAAAAGGAAAATGAATGAACAGGTTGAGTAACTATACCCTAACAATCTAAGATTGTAGGAGAAAATATCTATAATACAGCTGCCCTAAAATTCAGAGAAAACAACAAATAAAGCATTAAAAATTATGTATATAAATATATTTTTGAATCAAAAGCTGGATTCCTCTATCCTCCTCTTCCTTAATATGATACAGTATTTATTTACTTTCTGAGTTCAAAAGCATACGGATGCGGCATTAACTGTTGTATGTGCGAGGGTGTTCCTTTACATTCAGACTTGTCAAGAAAATTAGTTAAGAAATCAACCCACCACACCATAGACCTGAGTTCTTACAAGGGAATAAGGCTCTATATCTGAACACCAGGAACCCAGTAAAAATTTGGGAGAATTGCCAGGTGAGGCTTCCCATGAACCTTGGAGTCTGGTGCTTTATTTTCAAGACTGAGTCTTCCCTAAAGTCCTGATTTTAACTTATAACAAATATTAATGAGATGTTAAACTACTTGAATACTGCAGTTTCCAGCACCTTTCTAAGAATCTGATGTAGAGCTGAATTGCTTATGAATGTTTTTGCTTCCCCCCTCCCCCACCAAATATAGCTCCTCTTGTGCAAATGGCTGTTCTACAGAACCTACTCACTTTTGCAAGTCAACAAGCAGCGACTGTAAATGTTACATTTTTATCTACAGGACTAGTCGTGCATCTCTACAACTGATATGATCTTCATCAGGCACACTGAAATGAAGATCTGAATTTAGATTTTAAGTAAATGTGCTCTATGCTACCTAGCTTAGTTTTGTTTTCTTGGTTTTGTTTGGGGGTTTTTTGTGTGTTTTTAAGGAAGTAATTCAGAATAAATGTTAAAATATTTCAGGTGTTTTTGTGGCAAATCAGATAACAGATCGTCGCATTAGACTTCATAGCTGCAACGCCAGGTAATAGCAGAGAAGGAATAGTCAAGAGACTTCAGTTTGGGGCAAAATGGCAATGCCTCCATTTGTCATCAAAGCACACCTTATTCACCCTGATACCAAAAAAGTAAAACCTGAGCTCCGGGTTGTTAAGCACATCTGGGCGTTGTGACTGTGGCTGCGTGGAGAAGTGCCTGGATGCTCCGTGCCCTCCCACTTGCCAAGCCCTATGTATTTCTTCTATCTGGCTGTCTCTGAGTTGGATCCTTTATAACAGGGGTGTCCCATCTTTTGGCTTCCCTGCCTGGGCCACATTGGAAGAACTGCCTTGGACCACACATAAAATACACTAACAATAGCTGATGGGCTTAAAAAAAAAAAAAAAATTGCAAAAGATATCTCATAATGTTTTAAGAAAGTTTACGAATTTGTGTTGGGGCACATTCAAAGCCATCCTGGGCCACATGAGACCCGTGGGCCGCAAGTTGTACAAGCTCGCTTTATAAAAAATTGGTAATAAATTAAAAAGAAGAAAAACCACATATTGAAGTACAGGGAAAACTTCATTCGCGCCTCAATGCCATTTTATGACTTAATATCAAACTTCTCTACCTTTTTATATTTAAAAGCTATTGTTTTTCTTCTCAGATCTTTCCAATTCTCTCCCTAGTACCCCTTAGCTCCTTCTCTAAATACCCCAAACTTTAGCTTTTGATTAGGAAAGTAAATTGTTTTTCAGAGTCAAGACAAGAGATTTGTACAGCAGAATTGCTTGATTTAATTTGAACTTTGTACAATCTTGGATCACTTATTTTCTAGAAAGGTCTAGTCCCAATGACTAAATCAGACATAGGACTTTTCCATCTCTAAAACAAACAAACAAACAAAATCAATTTTAATCTGTACTTAAGAATCTCTGCGGTTGTCAGATTTGATTCCTACTCAGCTCAAACAATGATAGATACTAAAACAACAATATCATACCAAGGAAGTCTTTTTCCCCCTCCCCAAATTACCATACACTGGATATGCTCACACGAAAGCCTCAGGAACATTGCAAGCACGGTAGGAAAACACAAGAAAATAAATGAGAACTTAGCAGCAAGAAGAGTGATCCAGGTTCTGGCTTTCCCTCTTCTGATCACTAGATGGGTGACATTAGGCTCAACTTGATATGAACCAACTGGATTAGAAAATCTCCAAAGCAGCTTTTAACACTAAATATCTCTAATCTCCATAAATTACAAATTGTGATGTTTATGAATGCACTTAGCAAAGCAGCCGCATGGATGTCCTTCACTTGAAATATCATGCAATTTGGGTACTTAAGTGTACACACAAGCTAGGGCATATAAAGCATTTCTGGATTGGGGGATGGGAACAAGAAGGTATAGAATTCATGGTTTCATCAGATTCTTAAACAGCCCTGACCAAAAACATAATGTTAATAATGACAGAACTGTAAGACTACACAAAAATAGACATTAAGTATAAAGAAAAAGAAACTCTAAGGAATTTGCAATAAACTATTCATAACTCAAGGTGCAGTGTTTACCAACTAAGGGAAGATTAATTTTTATGAGATAAACTGAACTACTAGAAGCTTCTTTTCAGTACCACCACCTTATGATTACACACACACACACACAAAACACCAGGGGAAAGTGAAAGGAATTATCCAGAAAAGCAAAGATAATACTAAATTGGCTTTGAAATGCATTACTTTTATGTCAGATTTATTCTTCCAATTACGTCCTACTAAGATACATATTAACAGTATGCATCTTTCCTTCAAACATGAAAACATAACCAAGAAAGAGCACAAGAGCACAAAATCTGTCAAAATGCCTAAAAAATAAAAGCAAAGTCATGTCTATAATGGAATAATAAAGTCCAGCAGATCAATGATTATTTGAGTATTCCAGACCAAGAAAAAGCAAAACAAAACAAAACAAAAATGTAGTTAGGAGTTCGCTCTAGAGATAGGCTTAGTTTGTATCGTAAGCACTAGTTTTGTAGCCTGAGGCAAGGCAGTGAATCATTCCGAACTCAGTTTCTTTATCTGTAAAATGTGACATGTTACAACAGCACTTAGGAAAGTTTTGAGGCTTAGATGAGATAGGAGTATTAAAAACAAGAAAACAGTAAAAACTCAGGAAAAATTAGCTAAAATTTTTTCTCCTATCCAAAGCACTGAATCGAATTAGAATCCATGATACTAATGACAAATATAATCCACAGAAAAGTCATCCAGTAGCTTCAACTGTCATAGCCACACTGCATTTCACTTTAACAAGAATAACTAATAAGTAACAAAACTGATGTATTGCTTTCTCTCTGACCCCACAAACTCATCAGCAGAGGTAACAAGCAGAGAAGTAGCTGAAAGATGTGTAAAAAGGGAGGAAAAGGAGAAATAGGGGTCCTAGCACAGCACTAATAGAATCTTCTGTCATGATGGAAATGCTCTAGTCTATACAGACCCTGTCCAATGTGTTAGCCACTGGCCATACATGGCTTCTGAGCACTTAAGATGCAGCTAGCACTACTGAGAAGATGAATTTGTATCTATTAATAATTTTAATTAATTTCAAATTAAATACCCACATGTTGCTATGGCTACCTTATTAGGAAGCACTGCCCTAGATGACCCATAAATTGAATAAGGACTGCCAGAAATCTAAGCAAAAAACAAGAGCCTTATTTTTCTGAATTGTTTATATGCTCAATTCAAATATCTTTTTCAGTGGAGACCTAATAACTATGACTAGTTCAAGAAATAACACGTCAGGTGATACATCAATACAGGGCAATGCGGTACTAATAAAAGGATCAGAAATAAGAAGTATGTGGTCCTCTGATATTTTAGAAGGTCTCTCAGGTCACGTTAAAATTCAAGCTCACAAAAAGCATGATTTCTGTACAGAGATCAGAGCTGCCAAAGTCCTCTTCAGCATCCCCAAAGCATCTGTCGCTCCACTACCAAATGGGTAGCTACTTTAAACAATGGAGACTGAACATCCCGGCATTCCTGTTCAATCTTTTTTCAGAAATTCAGAGTTCTGAGAACCCTCCCCTCTTTCAGAAAACACCAGCATTCATGGCCAATTCAGGCTTTCCATCATAAACAAAATCCATGTACCACCCATATCTGAAGTATAACGCCAGACTCCTGCTTAGCTGCCCGGGTAATACAGTTTAATTATGATGACTGAACTAATAGGCTGACATCATAGACTTTTACAGGCTGACCCCATGTCATCCTGATGTATCATTTTGCACCAGTTCAGTGCTGTAAATCAATTTAAGATCTTGAGCAGGTTGAAAAGGCTGGTAATGATGCTTTCTCTGCTGTCTCTGGAGACTCTACATTATACACAACTTACATTATTTATAAAGCCCCAATGATGCCTCCATTAGTCATATAAGACTACACAAATAGTCTTTTATACACACAACTTGGCCTTGATTATGTAGGCGACTGCAGCTTAAATATACTCCTCTAATTACACTCAAGTTTATTCTTTTTCCAATCTAACCAAGTTATTGTTTTGTCTTTAACCCAGAATTACTAGAAATCAAAATTACAATCAGAAATTTCGCTTTTAAGTAATAAATATACTCGGGAAAAATGAGACATACTTCTCTAAATACTTTAATGAACTTAGTAGAAAGGAATTATTAAACTCCAAGCGGTGCAAGAGGTTAAACTTTTTAATTGCCTAAACACTGTCATTTCTCTAAAACGCAAAGGTCATCAGCTCTGCAAGGGTATAAAATCAAAGAGTACTTTGAAAAAAGAAAACACGGATTTGGTTACATACCTATGGTTGGAGGGGTCAAAACTAAAGCAAGGACAAATCCCTATCCTCAGAAGAAACCAGATCCAGCATGGATCCCCTAGAGACTCGGGCATCACCCACCTCTAGAAAATCATCTCTCACGACCCTGGTTACAGTTTCCTAAAAATGGCATTGCAGTATTACACAAATGTTACACCACCTGCACAGAAATATCAAATAACAGCAAATAGGGAAGACGGCGGGAGAGGGGAGGACAAACACTTTAATCAGGATAGCATACCGTACTTAGGCCGGGGACCTACATCAGAGACGCTGATGCAAAATATTTGTATTAATTGAAAATGCTGGGACAACGAACACGGCCTCTGCCTCCATTCTTTTTCCAGTCGTGCTTCCCATACAGCTCACCCACCTCCAATAAAACGTGACGTGGTGATTACCAACAAGGTGAAACATCAACAGGCGCAGAGAACTTTCTCACTGTGCTACGGAACGTACGCGCTATCCACGCTTGGAGCGAGGAATGTTCTGAAATACAGGCGTGCTGGGGTTCAGCTGCTGATCGTGTCAGCCAGCAGAAAAGACAGACAGGGGGAGCCGGGATGGCTCAGTGGGTTAGGCGCTCACTTTGCAGCGCTGGGGACCGAGGATCGAATCCCGGCCCCGGCCCGTGCGGAACCATGTGCTGAACTGGGAGCTCCCCCAGTTCAGTTCTCTCTCTGTCTCTGTATCTCTCTCTCTCAATAAACAATTAAAAACAAATAAATTTAAAAAAAAAAAAGACAGACAGAAATCATGCCGCTTCTGTGTCATTCCACCTACTCGGAAACTTCAGATACAATGGAAAGAGAGCGTTTTAGGGGGAAGAAAAGGGCCAGCTGTCATAGGGCACTCACGAAAACGATGCTTCCTCGGGAGACGGTTCCGGGCCTGGTTTTCGGAAGGGAAGCGCCTTCCAGGTTATCTCGCACAGTGCATTTAAAAAACCGCGTGCGCCTCAAAATAAACAAAAGGCGCACTACGGTAGTTGTGAGATGCGGCCGGCATCTCGGTCCCACCTCCCGCTTTGCCTTTAAGCCTTCACATGAATTAAGCAACGAGAAAAACAAGCCCACGTCTCTCTCTCTCACACCCACCACCTCCACCGTCTACAGAAACCACCCCGAGAAACCCTCACAAAGCCAGGGCGCAGAGTAAAAGGACAGTTGTCCAACAGCGAACTCACAGACGCACAGGCAGTGAGGCAACCGAATCCGGTCAAGGGAAAGGAATGAGACGACACTTAGAGACGCAGGGGGTGTAGGCGGAAGAGAAAAAAAATAATAATAAAAAAATTACGCGCCGCCGCCAAACCCTTGAATGCATTAGAGGGAATTTCAGTGCGAACTTTCCTTGACCTCGACCCCCCTAGAGGCTTGTCGGGGCTGAGAAGGGAGCCGGCCCGGGACGCCGGGTGTCCCTTCGGTGCGGAGACCGGCTCCCGGAGGCGCCGATCGCTTCAAGGACAGCGCCGGCGGCCGCCTTCCAGCTCCCGCAAGGGTGGCCCGGGCAGGCGCGGGGCACAATGGCCCGGGCCCGGCTGCAGAAAGGGAAAGAGAAAGAGGTCGGGCGGACGGGGAGGGTGGCCCGGGTAAGGGCTCGGACCGGGGAACGCAGCCTCCCCACCGCAGCCCCAACAAAAGACGCAAAGGCAATCGCGGCCGAGCCCCGCGCGCCTTGGTCGGGGCGGGAGGAGGAGGTGGCAGGCTTGCTCCTCGGGGTGGCCGGGAGGCGCCATCATGGGGGGTGGCGGGGGTCCGCCACACGCGCAGGGGAGCCCCCTCCCTGCCGCGGCCCGCGCCCGGCCCTGCCGATCGCGGCCGTCCTGGGGGGGCCCGCGCCCGGCCCAGCTGAGGCGGCGGCGCTGGAAGTCCCGATGGCCGAGAGGAGGGCGCGGACGCCGCCGGGGGGGGAAGTTGGGTTCGGGTATGTTTCGTTTTACCGGGTTGGCGGCGCGCCCGTCCGCGCGGGCGCACGAGCGGCCGGGCGAGCGGGGTCCCGCGGCCCCGGTCCGGCCGGCCAGGCGCTGCGCTCACCGGCGTCCCTGCCCGCGCCTCGGCCCGGGCTGAGCCGCTCGGCCTCTCCTTCCTCCTCCTCCTCCCGCCCGCCCTCTCGCTCCCGGAGCCTGGATTGATCTGGTCGTGCTGGCGTCAGGGAGTCGGAGCCGCCCAGCCTCCACTCCTCGCCTGCCAATACCCAGCGCACTCGCCCGCCCGTTCGCTCACACGCGCACCCGCGCGACCAGGGATCCTCTCCAAATTCCCCGCCCCGCCGGCGCGAGCGCAGCGCGGCGGGCCCGCAGGACCGCCAGGGGAGCGGCCCCAAACCCCCGGCCCCATTGATACCAAGGAGGAAAAACATCTCGGCGCGTCCTGACTCCTCCCCACAGCTCCTTTCGCCCCGGTGAACGGACTGGGTGCATTATCTGCAAGTGAAGTTCTGTGTTCAGTTTTCTGAAACGTTCATCCATACGTCCACCGCGCCCACCGGAACGTACTATAAACGTAGAAGGCATGCTTGGCGATTGTCGTCCCAGACTCACCTCCTTAGGTCTAGTTTTCATTGTCCTTCGCTTCCCAATGATTTGCAAGCCTTAGATGTTGCAAATAGCATGACTTGGATAACCTGGTAACTATTGCATGTAAATCAATACATTCATTTCATGCCAATTCGGGATCTAACGATTCGAGTAGGTAACCTTGCTCCAAATAATAACAGATGCCACAATAACACTCTAAATTTTTGGTCCAATTTCGACACTTTTAGATGACACCCCCCACTAAATGAAAGCAAACTAGCTCTCATCTACCTGATCCGCATAGACACTGAAAACCTTTTTGTAAGAATTATTTTTTCTCCTGGCCAACTCTCTGGGAGCTGGCATGAAGTCTTGGATAATTACCATAATGTTTAGAGACCAATTCCGAGGAATAACCTTTACATAAACCGCAAGTATTGTTGCCACCAAAATTAAGAAAATATCAAAGACCTCTGTAAATTAATGGCACTTCTACTTATTCATATACGTTTACATGCCCACATTCCATTTAAAATTCGTATTTATTGGGGAAGCCGGGATGGCTCAGTGGGTTAGGCGCTCACTTTGCAGCACCTGGGACCGAGGATTGAATCCCCGGCCCCGGCCCCGTGCGGACCCATATGCTGAACTGGGAACTCCCCTAGCTCAGTTCTCTCTCTCTCCCTCTCCCTCTCTGTCAAAAATAAATAAAAATATATTAAAATTCGTATTTATTAACTTTTATTATTTCTGCATTCCATGTTTAATTATCCAAAGAAAATGCAACAAACCCCATAAAACAAAATACCATTTATAAATTATAGATCAGAATATTTCTGCTAATTTCTTCGTTAAGCTATTTGAGCACTTACTGGGCAATTCTTGGGCCTCATCTTATTTTTCCTAAAAGCAGCATTTGACACAGTTTATCATTCTCTGCTCCTTGGAACAGCTGGAATGAGCCTTGTTAAATGTCACTCAGATAAGGTCACTCCTGTGTTCAAAACCCTGATAAATAGAATGTGCCACCTTCATACAATGGAACATTATTCAGTCATAAAAAGGAATGAAGTATGGACACATGCTACATGGATAAATCTTGAAAACATGCCAAGGGAAAGAAGGCAAAAGCAAAAGACCACAAATTGTATGCTTGTATTGTACTTACTGTTATATAAAATGTCCAGAATAGACCAATACTCTATAGAGACAGAAAGTAAAATGGTAGTTGCCTGTATTGGGGAGAATGGTGGAGGTTAGATGGTGATAGCAAAAAGTTATGGGATTTCTTTTTGAGGGTAACGAAAGTATGCTAAAATTAGTTTGTGGTGATAGTTGCACAGTTCTATGGCTATACTAAAAGCTATTGATTGAATCGTATACTTTAAATGGGTGAATTATATGGTATGTGAATTTTAGTTCAATAAAGCTATTTTTTAAAAAGACATAACACAAAAATGCATTGTATGATCCTTGATTGGATCCTGGATTGGGGAAAAAGCTATAAAATTAGATTATAAAACTGTTAATTTTTTTAATCAATGGATGATCTTTCTTAGTGCAATTCTAGTAGCGCCAAATGATAATTATTGATACTACACATGCTATGAAATTTGATTTTGCCCCTTGTGCAAGTTATTCCTTTAAATAGTAATAGAAAAAAATTTTAAAGGACATTATTAGAACAATTGTGAAAACTTAATTGTGAGTTTATATTAATATCATTGTCTCAAAACAACCAAATCCTCCATTGGCTTTCCATTTCACTCAAGATAAAAGTTCTCACAATATGTATAAGACTGTGCATAATTTTTCCTCCCCACCCTCCTTTATCACTCTGTCCTGGTCTCCTATTTTCTACCTTGCTCATTTCCTCAAGTCACTCTGGCCTCCTTACAAGGCATTGTATGATTCTTGATTGGATCCTGGATTGGGATCCAATAACCTGGGCACACTGCCTCCCCAGGACCTTTGCACAAGCTGTTTCCTCCCTGGACAGCCCTTCCCATAGATGTTCACATTGCCCTCTTCCTCACGTCCCTCAGAACTTCACTCCAGTGTTCCTCTCACAATGAGGTCTACCATGGCCACTTTATCTAAAATTTACACACACACATCTGCATACCCCTCCTATTTTATATTCTCTTTTTCTGCTTTACATGGATGTTTTACTTATCAGTACCAAACTACTTAGCCAAAAGAAATATTCTGTTTATTACTATACCTTCAGTACCTAGAGTGATGTTTGGCACCGGATAGGAGCTCATTAAATACTTATTGAATGAATGAATCAAATACTATTCAAGTGATAGGAGATATGGTGGCAAAACAGAGAAAAATTACTATCATCCAGAGAGACAAATAATGAATAAATACAGGCATGCACTGCATAAGGACACCTCAGTCAACAATGGACCACATATACAATGGTGGTCCCATAAGATTAATAGAGCTGAAAAACTTATTGTCTAGTGATATTCATATATTGCTAGGCTGACAATATTTCCTTGAGACAAAAATGGGACGGGGTTATGTAATATTCCATATTCATGAAAAAAAAATAAGACGATAAAAGTTTTATGACATGAACATATTGAGCTAATAATTATTCTTCAGTGATAGAACTCATACAAAAATTTAGGCACACATAGAGGGGGACTGTATTTCATCACGATCATACTATGAATATTTCTCAGATGAAGTAATCGTATGCAGCAAATTTCAGTCTTTCTGAATACACCAAAGAGAAAAAAAAAATTAACACCCCAACTGCTATCATAATTTGATATACGCCAATGTCCCACTGGAGAATCCTGCTGTAATTAAAAAATATATATAGCTAACACCTGTTAAACTGAAATATAAGTCTGAATCAAATTGAATGTAGGGCAGAAAGAATCTCTATGGGTGGGATGATAGAAATAATGGTGAGACTCACAGTCACTGCATCCCACACTCCTAACCTGATGGAAGCAAACAGCCAGGTGAGCCTGTTCAGTAGCTCATGTGCATGGAGACCCTCCTGGCTCCCACCCCCTGAATGGAGCTTAGGGGACGCCTCTTGAATTCCCCACCACTGCAAACAAGCCAGTGTGTGTGTGTGTTGGGGGTGGGGGGGTCGCGTCCGATTGTGGCTAGCTCAAGAAGCCTGACCATGACTGGATAAAGAAAATGGAACTTCCTCTTTTTCCACACTAGCATGGTTTTACTGCATGCACTGATTTGCATAGAGTCTTATGATAAATAAACAACCTGCATTTAGGTTTTTACAAAAAATTAAAAACGAGACAAGAATTTATATTAAAATGGTGGGACGGTTGGGAAATATGAAAAAATGATACTGTCCCACTTTTTTTAATTTTTTTTTAATTTTATTGTTTTTGACAGAGAGTGAGAGAGAGAGAGAGAGAGAGAGAGAGAGAGAGAGAGAGATACAGAGACAGAGAGAGAACTGAACTGGGGGAGCTCCCAGTGCAGCACATGGTTCTGCAGGGGGCAGGGGCCGGGGCCAGGACTCCATCCTCGGTCCCTGGTGCTGCAAAGTGAGCACTTAACCCACTGAGCCATCCCGGCTTCCTCCTGTCCCACTTTAAATGGCACATATGATCAGCCTAGTCGTAGCGCAAGGCATGATTCACATGTGTGTGGCGATGTTGCTGTAAACAAACCCACTGGACGGCCAGTCCTATAAAAGCACAGCACTTACAATTATGTCCAATACATGATACTGAAAATGAATGACTACGTTACTGATGTATGTATTTACTATGATAGATTTTTTAACCATTATTTTAGAGTGTGCTATTTGTACTAATAAAAAAGTAAAGTTTCGGGGAAAGC